>PVJS01034547.1:0-21516 GCA_004027185.1 Glis glis
TTTTTTATGCTTTATTTTTGAAACCGGGTCTCACGAAGTTGCGGAGGGCCTCGCTAGGTAGAGAGACAGAGAGAGAGAGAGAGAGAGAGAGAGAGGAGAGAAAGAGAGAGATCGATAGATCAATCGATCGATCGCGCACACACATGCGCGCTGAGGTTGGCCGCGAACCCGGATCCTCCGGTCTCCGCCTCCCAAAGTACTGGGATTACAAGCGTGCGCCACCACGCCCGGCTTACTGTTCTTTTTTAATAGTGACTTCTCTTAACCATTATGCTACATTTAACAACAACAAAATGGTTATTTGATAATTATACTAAAAATAAAATAGCAAGTAGATTCTCAGCCAGAATAAAACTATACTTGCTTTACCACCTGGAATTGGCTGATATTCTTTTTTTGTTCTAAACAGGATCTAAAGCAATTTATATGAATATGTTCAATATAGTCACAAAAGTAGGCAAAGAAATAAGGGTAAAGGGAAAAATAGAAGCTGTGGTGAGGTTAGTACATGAGTTTCATGCTGTGACCCCTATAGAGATGACCACAAATTGGGCTCTGAGCACTCTGGCTGCCATTCTAAAGAGGGGAACAAGATCATAAGGTGATTTGTGGCGTCCACAGAGAAAAAATAAACTTCAATTAGCCCTTAAATTCATGGGTTTCGCATCTGAGAACTCAGCCAATTGTGGATTAAAAATATTCTAAATATATATATTTCCAGAAAGTTCCAAAAGCAAAGCTTGGATTTGCTGCATGCTGAACACTATGTCGAATCCACATGAATGAAGAGATGTACAGCACACCCTGAGTGGCCTGCCACCATTTCACAGATCCTCGGTCTCTGCAAGCACTTACAGTTTTAGTACTGTTTACTTTGCACCTTGTTCTTGCACTATGTAGTTAGGCCTGCAATAGTTGTCTCTCTATTGTTTTTTGGGGGGAGGTCGTTATTCCCTATACAATACAGAATAACTATTTAGATAGCAATTATACTGCATTAGGTATTATAGGTAATGTAGAGATGATTTAAAGTGCAGGGGAGGATATGTGTGGGGTTATATGCAAATACCGTACCATTTTATATAAGGGACTTGAGTGCCTGTGGATTTTGGTATCTTGGGGGTTCTGGAACAGAAGGAAAGGCTAGTCACACAGGAGCTTGAATTTTAAAGAGGCTCCTGGGAAGGGGAAAGAACAATCTACCATCTCATGGTGCATTTACTACTGCTCTGTGTTTTCCATAAGCTGGTCAGCCAGTCAGGCATCACATTGGGCTGGGGAGAGAGGGGAGGAAACAGATCTGGTCCCTGTCTATTTGGAGCCTACAGCTAGTAGCTGATTAAGTAAGCAAAGTATTGTATGTACACAAACTGCTACAAGGAGACTCAGGGATACTGTGAAGTACATGGCAGGGGCCTAAGGTGACCTCGTTTCGTCTTCACAGCAATCTTTTTTTTTTTTTTTGTGGTACCAGGGATTGAACGCAGGGGCGTTCTACCTCCGCGCTACACCCCCGGCCCTATTTTTTTATGCTTTATTTTTGAAACCGGGTCTCACGAAGTTGCGGAGGGCCTCACTAGGTAAGAGAGAGAGAGAGGAGAGAGAGAGAGAGAGATCACGCGCGCATGTGCGCTGAGGTTGGCCGCGAACTCGGATCCTCCGGTCTCTGCCTCCCAAAGTACTGGGATTACAAGCGTGCGCCACCACGCCCGGCTCTTCACAGTAATCTTGAAAGACTAATCTCAATAATTTACAGAGGAAACTGTGGCTCAAAGAAGTGACTTGACAAAGGTCGCAGCTGGTGGGAGTCAGGAAACAGCTTGCAAAGTAGAACTGGTGGGAGCGCCATGAGTTACACAAGCTTTTCTTAGGGGAAAAGGTATGTAACTTCTTTCCAACTAAGCCCTCCTTGGTTCGTGAGCAACAGCATGAGGATCTGCAAGGAGACCGGAACAATTCTAGATTCAGAGAGGAGGCAGAGGCTGCCTTGTTTCCACTTGTGGCTTCTGCAGCCAGAGCACAGGGCCTTCCAACAATGGAGGTGGCTCAGTGTAGGCTGTGCTCGGCACTGGGGCACTGGGCATGGTTTGTTAATGCAAGACACATGTATCTCACTGGTGCTGGTCAGTGAAAGGCGGAGAGGGAGGACAGTGCCCTCTGAGTGTGGCTCTGCAGCTTCCTGGGGTAACCTCCAGTGGGAAGGGAGCAAGGGTGGAGATGCTTTCTAGAGCTCCAAGCCACTGGACCCAGTGAAATGAACACATGAGTTACAAAGGTAATGCCCAGATGAAAACCTGGAAAGGTCAACATCAAAGCCGGGAGTAGTCGCCCTTTTGTGACTCTTCAGTCTACCGGAAGGAGACAGGCTCAGAAAACATCAGGAAGGGCTCCATGGCTAAGATCATGGCAGCGGGAGAAGTTAATCACGGAAGAAAGGTCAGGACTCAGGGCTCTCTGTTGCCACAATGAGAACCATTACGGTTAGAGCCAGCCTCAAAAAAGGAAGTCTTAGGTTGTGAGTCATCAGCAGCCCACGGACCCTTGCAGAAATGCAGGAATGAATGAGATGCAAAACAAATGAAGAGAAAGAGGCTTATGAAGAAATAAATGAAGAGTATTTAAAAAATCAGTCCAACTGATAACAATAGGAAAAGATTTTTTCTTTTCTTTCTTTCTTTTTTTTGGGTGGCACTAGGGATTGAACCCAGGGGCATTCTACCTCCGAGCTACACTCCCAGTGCTATTTTATTTTTATTTGGAAACCAGGTCTTGCTAGGTTGATGAGAGTCTCACTACTTGCTGAGGCTGTCCTCAAACCTGCGATCCTCCTGTCTCAGCCTCCCAAGTACTGGGATTACAGGTATGCGACACCACGCCCAACCAAGATTTTGTTTTTTTAAGACTAAGATATCCCATACACCAAGATGCATAGCCTACACTGTTTTAGCCTAGTTTCTTGGTCTTTGAAATGCTTAAGAAACACAGGCGCACATTAATTGAGGGATTACTCCAAGCCTAGCGTTGTGCTGCAACCTCACTTTTCCCGGTGCCAGCCAGAGAGGCAGGGACACTGATCCCAAAAGCCCTGCCCTGAGGTGACTTGTTCTGGGACGCTGTGGCTCCCACCTTATTGTAACCTATACTTCCCAGGAACACAGCTAGAATATCTTTGTTGCCTCAGAAGTTTCAGAGTTTTCTAAGTGTTGGGTTCAAGGCAAGTTCCGGGTCGAGAAGTGAAGAATTACATACAAAATGTGTTATGAGAAATGGAAAACCAGACCAGGCTTGGGCAGGTAAGCAGAAGTGAGAGCCAGCTATGTTCAAGAAGCTGGTCAGAGACTGGGCTGGGCAGGCGGCTGTTGCCCCTAAACACAGCAGGCAGCAGAGGGAGTCGGGAGGGTGGGACTGGCAGAACAGGTCCGGAGGCGCAGCTACCACAGCAAGGAGAGGAGGGCTCACCAGGCTGGTTAGGCTGCAGTTAGGAGAGCTACTCAAAGGGTGAGCACAAGCACCATCTCCCAACCTGGGAAGGGTCATTCCCATACTAAAGGGTGGCTGTCTTCCCCAGCACTGTGCTATGGTCTCAAGACAGTTTGTCCCCACCAAAGCTCATGTTGAGGTTTAATTCCTCGACATGGTGGTGTTGGAAGGTGAGGCCTACTGGGGAGTATTTGGGTCATGGAGGGGAGCCCTCATGAGCAAATTAATGCCATCTCTTGGGAGTGAGTTCTTACTCTCATAGACTTGCTACCTTGAGAGCGGGTTGCTCTAAAGCAAGGTTCACCACTGCGCTTCCTCTTTCCCCACGTGACCTCTCTGCTGGACACATCGGCTTGCCCTTCTACTTTCCCACTTTTTAGTAGCCTACTTGGTGCCAGCTTCTTTATGTAGAATGATACTGTTAGCTGTATTCCTGGCAATGACTTTGCAGATGAGGAAACTGAGGCCCACACAAGTCATGCTCAGTAGAACCAGAGCCATGATTTGGACCCAGGACTTTGACTCCAAGCCTTAATTCTTTCCTACCATTCAGCCTCGCTGTTTAAACCTTAAAGTTCAGCTAAATGTTTGTTGAGGATTTACTTAGTAATCTATAATTTCCCTTCTTTCTGCCAACACGTGTGTGTGTGTGTGTGTGTGTGCGTGTGTGTGTGTTTCTTGACCATCAGGTCCACTAGAGAGACTTCTTTCTTCTTCTGAATGAAACTGAAACTTTGGTCCTTTTTTTTGGTCCTTTTTTTTTGGTCCTTTTTTTTGGTCCTTTTTTTTGGTCCTTTTTTTTTGGTCCTTTTTTTTGGTCCTTTTTTTTGGTCCTTTTTTGGTCCTTTTCTCCTGCCTCTCCCAGGTGAGCTCCTGTCACGGTGTTACCACCCCCAACCAATGGACCACTCTTAGGCCCTTGTTGCTTCTAAACTATAAAAATCAAAACAAAAATGAAACAAAGCACTCTGTTCTCCTACTCTTGCCTGGATTCTGAATTCTTTTGTGAAAGAGTGTTTTGTCAGATACAGAACCATCCTGTCTTCCTATCCTGGTGCCAGGGACATAGCAGGGACTCACAAGTACTTGCTGCAACATGGAAGTGACACATAGCTTTTGTGTACCTGTTGGAATTCAATCTTTAACAAAATCTACATAGGTCAGGCTGGGGAATAGAGAAGAGAATTTTAGCCACACCTGCCCATCTAATCCATTTCCATTCTACCTGGGTATTGTGAGTTTCAACTGGATTTTGTTGGAATACACACACACACACACACACACACACAAACACATATGCACATTCATTGATAAATATTGACTCTCTATATATCTATATAGTCATGAATAAAGAAGGTACCAATGAGGATGGTACCTACTGTTGGAGCACCTGCTTTGTGTCAGTAGTAATTGCTATTCACTTTTTTTTTTGGTACTGGGGATTGAACCCAGGGGCATTCTACCTCTGAGCTACATCTCCAGCCCTATTTTATTTTTATTTTGAAACAGGGTCTCACTAGGTTGATGAGAGTCTCACTACTTGCTGAGGCTGTTCTTGAACCTGTGATCCTCCTGTCTCAGCCTCCCAAGTACTGGGATTAGGTGTATGCCACCATGCCTGGCTGCTATTCACTTTTGATAGAGAGAAAGTCAGCTCACCTCAAGGCCAGTAAACAGGGAAGCGGGGGTCAAGGCCAGGTCTCTTTTTTTTCTACAAGACCACACTTTCATTTGACTTCTGTCTCAGCCACCAAGGATATTAACAATTCCACTTAATTTAGCACTGATTTGTTCCCCATGCAAAATTTCATGGTATCAATGAAGATGGTGATTAGAATGGACCCAGTTTTGACTAACTGTGTCACGTCACAGCTGTGTCCAGACTAATTCCCCGTTACCCACATGGACTGTGGACCCTGTGGCCATGCATATTTCTGATTTTTTTTTTTTCCGGTGCCGGGGATTGAACCCAGGGGCATTCTACCTCTGAGCTACACCCCCAGCCCGATTTTTTTATTCTTTATTTTGAAACGGGGTCTCACTAAGTAGCTGAGGCTGGCTGCGAACCTGGATCCTCCAGTCTCAGCCTCCCAAGTACTGGGGTTACAAGCGTGCGCCACCACGCCTGGCTCTTTTTCTGATTTTTTGCTGAAAATTCTAGATGGAAATACATGATGTAGCATGTGAGAGTCGATCCAGAACCCTAAGTAAAACACAGATAAAGAGCCCAGAACTAGTATCTCTCATAGAAAATCTGAGCATCCCCATGTTGAGAGGAAATATGGTTTCTAGAATGCCAGGAAATATAAAGCATTTTACAAACTCAAATGCAAAATCTACATCTTAATTACACATATTGTATTTAAGCACCAGGAGTTAGCTACTAACTTGGTTGTTGACTTGGCTGACCTTTGGAGGAACACATGAACGTGTCTTGATCTGGCTTTAAAAATATTTTATCACAAGGTGTGTTAACATGCATAGGATAACTGAAATATACAAATTCAACTTGGTAGTTGATTTGTGGTACTTATTTAGGACTACTTCTGAAGGAGGAAGGGAGAAAAAGGAGTTTCTATGGGCAGTACCATATGGCTTCTACTGGGACCTTTTATTAGCAAAATTTAATTAGCACAGTACCTGGTATATAATAAGTGCTCCATAAATATTTGTTGGATGAATTATAATTAGTGAATGACAACATACATCTACAGTAAGCAAGACATCAAGAAGACTACATGAAGAATTTTTTCATAAGATCTTGCTGCTGTATACAACTTATTCTCTGACATTTTGGAGGACATTCGTCAGGAAAGCTTTAGCATCATATGGCCTTGGATTTCAAGTACAGGCTCCATGATTTCTTAGCTGTGTGAGAGTGGGTAAATCACTAAGCCTCTCTGAGCTTCAATTTCCTAACATATACAAGGGAGCTACTAATTTACAGCTTGATTTTGAAGATTTGCAATAATGTTTATAAAGAGCTTGCCACACACCAAGTACCCAGTTGATGGTGATTGTTCTTATGAAAGGGAATGCTGATTTTCTGAGGAAGTTAATCCTTTTGTCCAGAACTGGGAAGCCTTTCCCAACTTTGGCCAAGGTCAGAGATGCCATCAGCCAAGGTAGGGAACTTTCTCATTTTCACTTTCAAAGTCAAGGAAATGGCACAGATCTAAACTAGAAAGGAACCAGCAGCACATGTTTTTAAATATTCATAAGGGCTGGAAATGTCTTACTCCTTTCGTTTTCTCTGCCATCTGCTTTTGTTTCTTTTCTTTTCATTCTTATGCCACAGCTGCAAATGAAAACAACCATACAATAACTCAAGTTAAATAAAAAAAATCAAAATAAAAACAATCTGAGTGGTAAAAAGAGAAGATGAATTATAAAGTTTTCTCCTGAGCTCACAAGGCAGCAGAAACAAGAATAACATCTGATGTGAGTTAAACCTTCTGGAAACCCAAATCTATGTCCCATGTTTGTGGTAATGGCGATAAGAGCAATACCCATTAACTAAGTGGTCCCCATGTGCCATCTGATGACTGATACCTGTGATTCCTAGACCCAATCCTCAGAGTGAGAGAGTTAAAGTGATTTTTACAGAAAAAGACATTGCAGATCAGAGGGGTAGAGCAAATTCTTAACAGCTACACAGCTAATAAGAAATAAGATTGGAGATTTGAATCCAGGTCTGTCCGAATCCAAAACTTAAGCACTTTCCATTCTACTAGGCTCTCCCAAAATGGGAAAGGACATAAAAAAATTAATTTGGGAAATATTTAAGACAGACCATTTGTACCCAACTGATTTATTCAGATAATTAAAATCTGTGATTATAGCTCTAATTAAAGTTAACTCAGATAATTGGTTGTTGTATTTGTGAATGTGCAATTAGAGTCTTCCACATAATTGCAGGGTTTTCAGTATCATACTTTCCATTTATTAACTGCATGTAAACTGGAGCTTTGCTCTACTGGCCTCTGCTCTCCCAAAGGCTGCGATACAGCTTTTGGGGTCTCTGGGACCTGTGATACTAACAGCAGGGACTGGGTTCAGCCCCATTTAACATGTCTTTGTCTAGAGGTCAATGAACACCTCGTCTTCAAGTGCACGTGAAGAGCTCTTGTGGCCTACACTGTTGTCCTGAAAACTCCTAGCAGCATGTACCTGGAGAAAAACTGGCAGCAGTGGTCCTCACGTGTTAATTACACTTGCGAAGTCTATTATGCATAGAAAGGGCACCTGCTGGCAGTGAAAATGACTAGAATCCGCCCTTCCTGTGAGGTGAGTAAATTGAGAGTTCATTTCTACAGGAGATAATAGTTTTCAGATTCCATTTCGTGTATCCTCTGCATGGGGACATACTTAACATTTAAATCATCTGCAGAGGAACAAACCTCCTTCAAATTTACATGTTTCAGGCTCCTAGCACTTTACTTAAAATGCTAGTTATCCCTGCTGGCTCTTACCACCAAGGATTAAACTCGAGGGTGGTGAAAGTCACCAAGCACAAGAGAATAAAGTTATTAGCATTGACTCAAATTTCATGACATTTGTAGTTTCTGACCAGAGCAGTGACAGCAGGCTGAAGGTGACCAAATTAAGCCTTGATTGGAAGACCTGATTTTTCTCCTGGGGTCTTTGGTTTCATCATTCTTACGTCTTGCAGTTAACAAACAGACACCAATCCCCACTGGCCTGTAATCATCCTTTGGTCAGATGTCAAAAAGTTCTTTCATGAAAACAAGAGTCTAGGAGAGAGGCTGCTTTCATACAAACACAGAAACTTCCCAGATGGAGCCTCATCACAAAACCCATGCAGGCACCGGCAGATGCAAGTCTTAACTTGGATTCTTTGGAGTAAAGTTTGGGGTGACAAGGGCTCGCAGCCTTCCTTGCCAAGTCTCCCCTTTGAAGCTGGACCTGCCAATACCACTGCCCTCAGTCAGGTGGTGACCCAGTTCTTGAGAGTGCTGGGCTCAGAAACGGATCGGCTTTCACACAAGAGTAAAGCAGCTCATAAACCCTCCAAGCAAACAAGATGGGAGAGGTGGTGGCTACAAAGAACAACTGGCTAGAATAAACACTGATTTTTCAAAAGAAACCTTTTCAATTATAAAGACCTTATTTCTTCATTGTAGAAACATTTGAAAATACAAAAAAATAAAATAAAAAGCATTCTGAAATCCTCTCCTCCCAATCTTTCACACCAGTCACTAGTAAACATTTTGGTGTATTTCTGGATCTTTGGCTCTCTATATGTATTCATATAATTCTTGTTTGTTTCTCAAAGGATAGAATCAGACAGTATATACTATCTATAATGGGGCAAGTTCCTAAACCTCTTGGGGCCTTGGTTTACTGATCTGTGAAATGTAGCTAATAACACCTTCCTTGCAGGGCTGTTGGAAGAATTCAATCACGGATGTAAAGGGTGGCTGGGGCCTAGGAGACATTCGACAATGACAGCTCCTGTTATCACTGATGCTACCGACAGGGCATTTTCCTCTCCATGGTTCAGGGATTGTAAATAGCTGGCTTTAAAGTAGCAAATAATTCAGCAACCAAACTTTCCAAATAATAGAAAGCTAAAATTTGTGCTATATGGCAGAGGAACTACTTGGATTCTCCCAGCTGTGCCCATCCCTGAACACAGAAACCCCTCACATTCCTATCTGAGGTCAACTTCAAAAGCTGCAGGTGAGCTGGGTGTGGTGGCCCACGCCTGTAATCCCAGTACTTGGGAAGCTAAGACAGGAGGATCACAGATTCGAGGTCAGCCTCAGCAACTTAGCCAGACCCCCACCAACTGAATAAGACCCTGTTTCAAATTAAAAAATAAAAAGGGCTGGGTGTGTAGTTTGGAGGTAGAATGCCCCTGGGTTCAATCTCCAGTACCAAAAAATAAAAGGGCTGCAGGTGAGTCTCTCAGGGGGACTCTGAGGCTGCCCTTCAGCAGACTGTCTAGGCTGCAGCATATGGGGGGGGTCTTTTCCCACAAGGGGGATCCCCGAGGCGTATGTCTATAGAGAAGGGACCTGCATCTGTGAAGATGGTGTGAGCCTGTGAGGGTGTTGTTATGTCTGCACAGGAAGGGGGTTACCAGCAGGTTCTCTGTGCTGAGGGGGCAACAGGTCATTCTGTGAGTCTGTCTTGGGATATGTATATCTCCTTTCTACCTTCTCCTCCTTTTTCTCTCTCTCCTTCTATTTCCCTTCCTCCCTTCTTCCTTGGGAATATGGTTTGTTCCTTCTCTTCCCCTCTGATTTCCCTGTCCCCTTGTTTCAGCCTCCCAATCTTTGCCTCCAAACAATAAGGAGGCAGGCAGCAAACACAGTCCTTTCCTCGGAGATACATGGCAGTGAAAAACCAAGAGAGCCTCTACAGGAGTTCAAAAGGACAGCAAGGCCAGGCGTGGTGGCGCACGCTTGTAATCCCAGTACTTTGGGAGGTGGAGACCGGAGGATCCGGGTTCGCAGCCAGCCTCAGCGCTCTCTCTCTCTCTCTCTCTCTCTCTCTTCGTCTCTCTCTCTCTCTACTTAGTGAGGCCCTCCGCAACTTTGTGAGACCCGGTTTCAAAATAAAAAGTATAAAAAATAGGGCTGGGGGTGTAGCGCGGAGGTAGAACGCCCCTGGGTTCAATCCCTGGTACCGCAAAAAACAAACAAACAAACAAACACAAAAGGACAGCAAGGAGGGGAAGGTCTAGTTTGAGCAATGGGAAACCTGAGCACATCTGTGGGGAGAGGAGGGAGGGAGCAGGCAGTGGCATTTCACAATGCCAGGGAGACCAGAGGTCCCAATGGGTTCCAGACAACCCTCAGGAGACAGAACCTTGGCCCAGATGAAGTTAATGGCGTTGGCCAGACCTCTCTTCCTTCCTCAAGGTGGCAGGAAAGGAGGTGGGGCAAGTCAGGCCAGGAGTGATAGGCCTTGGGAAGGGGAGGAAGGCAGTTGTGGGGACACAGGCAGGACAGGGTGAGGCCCAGCCCTGAGCCTGGACACGGTGGGCAGGCTGAGGCTCAGGGCTGACTGCAGGGAAGCATGGAAAGCTGAGGGCAGGTGGTGCTGCTTTCCAGTGGGTCCTCTCTGCAATGGCTTCCAGACTTCCTCCAACAGTATGTACCAGCTGAAGAGCAGATGGGGTGGTGGTGTGCATTTGTGCCCAGCATCAGTGGAGAGGCCAGAAGGTCAGGACCTCCAGGGAACCATGAAGAACCCTGGAACAGCCCCCTTCTCGTGGATTTAGCAGCTTGGGTGCCTGTCTTCTATACCTAACTGTTTGAACCCCTAGAGCCTCTGCATTTAGCATAGTGCCTGAGACATGGCAGGCATCAGTAAACAGGCTGCACTGTAAAAGCTTGCATAGGCCCAGAGCAAGCAGGATGGCAGGGAAACCTAAAGGGGGCGAGTGAAGAGGTAGAACAGAGAGGGAGCAACAAGGAGGTGAGGGGGAAAGATGTGGCAAAGACACAGAGGGTATTCAGAAGAAAGGAGGAGGTGAGGGGGCTGAGGACAGAAGTCAGAATCAGAGGGGAGAATATGAAGCCAGAGATGTGGGAACTGAGGGAGTTCCAAATGGTTAAATGATACCTGCTGGGTGGCTGAAAGTGTTTTTCAGTCTGTAAAGTCTTTATGTATATATAATTGTTTGGAAACAATGTAAGGAATAAGTTCTAGTACTTCCAGCCCTCTAGAAATAAGGGCAGAGATTCAGAGAGGCAAAGTCACTTGCTTTTGGCTACAGAGCTGGGCAGTAAGAGACAAACATCCTTGTTTGTGCCACTTCATGGATGATCTGAAGTAACTTTTATACAGATGACGAAGTACAGCCAATGTGAGATTGGTGGGAGCAGGGGAGGCCAACAGTGTGTCTTCTGAAGCTGAGGACAGCAGGGAAGGATGAAAGGAGACAAGGATGTCTAAACAAATGGGCCATGAAGACTTGGAGACAAGTGGGGCAGTGATGGGGCAGTGAAGAATGTTCCTGGGCACTGTGCTAGAAGCCACAGGGCAGAGTGGAGCTTGCACCAGGCCATGACAGTGGGGATAAGAGTCTGACAATCTCCACTTTGACCTGGGAGCAGAAGGAGCAGCTTCCACTATAGAGAGCTCAGTACCCCATGGAGCCCCCAGTGGGGGAGAAGATGGAGAACTTGGATGGGGTGAGGCCTGGGAGGGGCCCCGGGGTTTGAAAATACCTCTTGAGGGCAGGAGGGAACACAAATGCTTAATGGTGAATAAGGTGAATTTATTATGAAGCGTTGACATCCTTATCCTTTCTTATCAGCAAAAACTACAGTACCTCCTGGGTACTCCAAAAGAGCTGAAAAAATAAACCTAAACCAACAGTACCTGGAAGACAGCATTAAATGAAAATAATTTCCAAAATAAACTAAGGTGTTAAGAGATACAGTGAACTTGGGGCCTAGTCACCCATGAATCAAGAAGAAATTTTAAATGAGCCAGGATCACATATTCTATATGGTAGGGAACATTCTGTTTCTTAATTTCATAAAAGGTAGGCAAGAGGTTTGGATAAGAAGACCCATCTTGATAACACAGATATATAATAAAGAGAAAAATGGACTGATTTACTGGGAGTTGTGCTCAAGAGAGGACTACTCTTTTTTATTTGCTGGCCCTGTACTACATCTTTGTTATACACATGGCTTCTTGGGAGGAAGATAAGCCTAACACATTCAAATTAGGCGTGACTGTGGACTGCCTTTAAGCTCCCAGGACGATTTGGCTACCTGGTTGAACCTTTTCAGTGAGATGACTACAAAGAGCAAACATTATGACTGACCTGGACTCAATCATTTGGAACCAATGGTAAGTGTCCTGAACCATCTGTTCTTAAATGACAGGCCTGTAACCTCCAACATGTCCCTTTCTCCTGAAGCGCTCCAATTCTGGCAGGCAGGGAGTACCTTTCTCTACATATGGATTGTGCTCCCTTGTCAGTATCTACTGACACGAGTTGTTTGGGGATCATTTCTCTTATCACATTATGCTAGAGAAATAAATTATTCCTAAGGCGAATGGATTCAATTGGGCACACAGACCATCTTTTTCCATCATCTATCGAGGACAGGCAGTGTGGAAGACAATGCTTTAGCAGAAACATTAGCAGAGCACCTACCATGAGCCAGCTTTTCTACACGGTGTCCTTCATCTGTTGTCTTGTTTCATCTTTATATAATTACATGTCGAACAACTTCATCTTACAGATGAGGAAACAAAATCTTAGGCCAAATGAGCTGCCCAAGTCAACTCCAAAGCTTCCTTTCTTTCTTCCACTAAAACATGTTTCGCTCAACAGTGAAATTCTCATCAAAAAACTCCAGAGGGTTTTGAAGTCTGGCTTGTGCTCCCAGACCACAGCTGAAAGCTCGTCTGATGGGACGTGCGAGGGCACAGCTGAGACTTGACGACCTCGGGGATCTCAACTGTTCCTGTCACCAGTTTCCAATTTGTCTTAGGGGAAAAAAGCACTCAACTTTTTGGTGCTTTGCTTTCCCAAACTGAGAAATGGTAAAAATATTACCTACTCTCTTGAACTCTTCAGCATGTTCTGACGTGTGTGAAAGCTATTTGGAAAGAGAAGGGCCATGCAATCAGGTGGTGTAAAAGCTATGCTATTTGGGAGTGAGTATTCCTAATTTACAGTCACTTATTTAATTTAAGAGTCACTTGCATTAGCAAGTTACAGACCTAACAGTGCTGGTCCTGGAAGAGGAAAAGCAGAGGGCAGGGGGCACATCAGCCTTACCAGCAGTAGTCCAGCAGATGTGGGGGCAGCACAGGGATGTAGACGTGCTGCCAGTACATGGGGTAGAGCATTGCGGCTGCACCGTGGATGCAGGCAGTCAACTGCAACAGAAGCAAAGCAGAGATTCAGAGCCACAAAATCAAAGTGAGGAAGCACTGCCACTGGATTTCAGCAATAAAATTACTTACCCATCAACATATTTAAAATGATAAGCTGAAAAGTCTAAGTTAACTTAATCACCCTAGTGCAAATTTAGGGAGGGTCTAATTTTTTTTTTCCTAATTATAAAGCTAGTGCGAGGCTGAGGGTATAGCTCGGGGAGAGGTGCTTGCCTAGCATGAACAAGGCCCTGGGTTCCATCCCAAGCACCACAAAAGGAAAAAAAACAAAGAACAACTAGTGCACATTTACAGTAGAAAACTTAGAAAATGAAGAATTGGATATAAGAAAGTTAAGAGTCAACACTGTCAACCCAATCTGAAGACATTAGGGTATTACTATCTGAAGATTTTAGGGTATGACACACATAAGCACTTACATTTTCTCTCCTAATAAAATCAGATTTACTGTAAATATATTGTTCCTTTCCTCTTTTTAAAACACTTTATGAGCTGGGCGTGGCAGTGCACACTTGTAATCCCAGTGCTTGGGAGGCTGAGACTGGAGGATCCGGGTTCGTGGCCAGCCTCAGCTACTTAGTGAGGCCCCCCTGGCAACTTAGTGAGACCATGTTTCAAAATAAAGAATAAAAAATAGGGCTGGGGGTGTAGCTCAGAAGTAAAATGCCCCTGGGTTCCATCCCCAGTACCAAAAAATTTTTTATGCCATTTTTTCATATCTTTAGTCTTAGAAAACACATTTTTCTAGTGATACTCAATGAATTTCTCCCATTTAACTACTCTTCTATTGTTAAGTTACATAATGTATCAGGTCAATAATTTTTATATATGGTTTCTAGATGTAGAATTCAGAGACAAAGCTTGTGAACATTTTAAGGCACTTAATAAACATAGTAGTATAAATATCAGAAGTATGTTAATATAATAAATGGAGGAGGACAGAGGCTCTTGCCACTCTGTAGCCACACATCGTGATGCTGGGCTCGCTGCTCCTCACCAGCACTGAGCTCTGCAGCCAACTTAGCAGCTTTAAACTTCTGCCTATCTTACTTTTATTTTTATTCCTCTGATCATGATTGAAGCTGAACTTTTTTTGTCATTTTTTCTATATTTTTTAGATAAATGGTCTATCCATATTCCTAGGCCACTTTTTAAATGAGTATTAGTATTTTTAAATTGATATTTATAAGCAAGCACTGATGATTTGCAAAGGAAACCAACTCTTTGTAATGCTTTGGAAAATAATCTATCCTTAACTTTCTTTGAATTTTTGAGTGAAGAGAAGGTTTCAATAATCATGTAGACAAATCTTTTCCTTAGTGGTGATTTCCACTACTTTTATCCTAAGAAAGTCCTCCAAATTTTCTCCCAGCACTTACCTCTTTAATCCATCTGGAATTAATTTGGTTTTAAGAAGTGAGGTGAGAATTTATTTTTTCCACATAGTTAATCAATTGCTCTGGCACTGTTCACTGGCTAATCCTTCCTCTCCCTATTCTTTTGACAAGCCCCTATTTTAATTCCTTTTTTAGGAGATAGAGATATCATTAAACCAGTATTTGATAGTTTTAAAAAATTAGGAAACAAAGATAATAAAATGGGACAAAACAGCTACAAATTCAACATGGCAAAAAGAAAGGAAAAACCCCCAACCTTTGGAGATAGAGCTATGAAGTGACAAAAGCCAACAACACATGTTTCTTTCTGTCTTTTTTCTTTAATGTTTCTTTGGTTTCTGGGAAGCCTGTTCCCATGAGGACTTTGCTTCTTTTGGAAGCTGTTAACTGGCCTTTGCTGACAGAAGGACATTTACGTGGCGAAAGAGTGACGTGCCAAGGCCCAGTTAAAAGAATCCCAGAGGTTAGTGTAACATGAACAGCTTTAAATTGGATATTCTGCTGATGTTTCACAGTTGTGAGAGCTGTGTATTAAAGCCAGGGCACTACTTCCCCCACCTCCTTTTCCCTCCAGACCCTGTTCTTTAAATCAGGTACATGCCACGAACAGGAGAGGATGCAGCAAGTGCCTGAGAGCTGCTCCCAGTGACTCTGCCAAGGCTCCAAGGTCCAATCCATCCTTCCCAGTCTATTTTGGTAGGGTCCCTGATTAAGAAGGCTGTCATATGCATATACTTGACTAATCCCTTCAGGCTTTCTTAGAGATGAAAAATCCTTGCTGGTGTTGAGTGAGTGAGAAGGAACCAAGTTTACTCCAATTACCCTGAGTCAGGCTGGAGGGTTATGCTGGCCTTGAGCCCCAGCTCTTTCTGCTCATCCTTTAACTAGCTGCCAGACTCTTCTTAAAGTGCAGGGCCAGTGGCATCCTCCACACTCTGAGGTCTTGGGGCATGGCTGGGACAGGATGTCTCCACCAGCTCCCAGTCTACCTGTAAAGCAACATCTCTGACCATAGTTTCAACTGCCTTCTCTCCAAGTTTACCCTTGGAATATATCATTCTCAGATGTACAAAGAGTTATGGACTCCTTTTCCTCCACAATCTCTTTCATTCATCCCTAAACTGGCCCAGATTTGTATCCCTAGCAAACTCCCCTCTCGGGTCTCTGCACAAGTACTCCTCTCCTTTTCGAAGCCTTGCCGTAGCTCCCCTGGGAATATGCCCCATTATTAACTGGACTGTCACTGTCTGCAGTCTCTCCTCTGATTGCAAAGTATTCAAAGCCCTTGTTTCTCTTCATCCCCATCATCTCACTGGCACAGCATATAGGTGCTAGTTAATAAATAATAAATAATAACAATTTGTTATTGTATAAATAAATATATTGTATGAATAAATAAAAACAATGTGTACTTAGAATATATTCACAACATAAAGATATTTGTGGCTTGGCTTTCAAAGTACTACATCAACTTTTTCATGATCACTACAGAATGAGACATATAACTCAAACTCAAAAACAATAATGACAAGCTTAGACACACGAATATCCATTCATTCAATAATATACCCACTCTAGAACTCTGTAACACATAAATAAAGGTACCTCAAAACCTATGAGGTGTCAGGCACACATGCCTGTAATCCTAGTACTTAGGAGGCTGAGACAGGAGGATCACAGATTTGAGACCAGCTTCAGCAACTTAGCAAGACCCTGTTCTCAAATAAAAAACAAAACAAAATGAAATAGGGCTGGGGGCATGGCTCAAAGGTAGAATGCCTTTGGGTTCAATCCGCAGTACCACAACAAAACAAAACAAAAACAAAATCCTATAAAGTGCTATACAAACACAAGATAATATTATCACATGAACTCATTTGTAATTTTGAAAAAGTCACTGGATGGAACAGTCCCTATTTGATACAGAACTTGATAACCTGCTTCTTTTTAGCTGAGGTTGTTTTGGGTTAAAACTTTACCTTCAGACAATACTCTTTCCATGTCTCCTTACCCTCAAAATAAGTCTACCAAGCTAAATGCCAAGGTTTTAAAATTACTTGTCCATTAAAAAAAATTAAGCTTTCAAGGTGCTTTATCATTTCATTACAGGATTTTCTATGGGCCAAATCTCTGCAATTGGGGTAAAATGCATTCACCCATGTGATTAAGAAAACAAACAAACAAAACAGGGAATTGTTTGGCTCTTTTCCAAAATACTAAATGGCACAAATTATGTGCATCGTTACTTAAGAATAGTGGCTAAGCTGATTACAAGAAAAGACTGACCATATACCTATGCTTAACCAGAAATAATGTAGTAAGGTCCTGCAAAGTATCACTAGCCACTTACTTTTAAAAATAACTTTAAGAAGCCACATTTCTAAAAATAAGAGTCTTAAATTACTATGCTCATTCCTTAAAGAAGACAGAATTTTAAAATGATGAAAGTATATAATTTGGAGTGTCATCAACAAAGGGGTATTGTGAATATTTAATTAAAGTGCAAGTTGAGGAAAATGATCCTATCAAAATCTCACTCAGTGGGAGAATAGAAAGATAGTATGTGTAAAATTTGCCCAAAGTCATTAGTCACAATGAATATTCATCAGAAGCCAATTATCAATCCCATTTAATGACACCCCAAAAGATTTTGCCCTGAAGCAGCTGAATAGTCTAAGACCCCAGACAAAACTAGACAAATTATACAGCCAGCAGCCAGTCTAGCCAGGACATAGATTGTAAAGTAAACCACTGGTGGGTTTTTGGCCGCACTTTAGCAAATCCTGTCCTCAATTAAAGGTGCACAAGGTCAGTTATATCTTGAAGCTTTATATATGGCTCCATTAGTTTTCTTTGAGGCTGAGGGAGAGAAGGAGGAAAGGCAGTGGGGGCAGGACATTAATGGAGAGTGATCAATGATAAAGGTGGAAAAATCACAAGGACACTTTTTTTTTCTTTTTAGTTTCAGGTAATGCTCAGAGATAATGCACAGACTGTCAGAATTTGAGATTCCAATGCCTCAGCTGATTCTCTACAATATACCACAGAATTAAAAATAAAAAGCCCCCCCCCAAAAAAAAGTCCCCACAGTGTAAGAGCCAGGCCCCATGTTGGGTTGAGGCAAAGTACCGTTTTAAAGGAATGTGCGCATGGATAGGTATGTATACTCTTCACATTTCACAGACAAGGAAATACTCTTGGAGGTGAAATAACTTGCCCAGGGCCACTTTGCTGGTAAGTGACAGAAGTGGGACTCACATCCAGGTCTGTCAGATTATAATGGCCACTGTTTCTACAATGCATAAGTTAACTCAGAAAGTGTTTGTGTGTCTACCCTGTGTCATCCACTGTGCTGAGGATTCTGAAATCGGTGAGATACTGTCTCTGTTGGTACTGCCCAATATGTAGATATGCATTTGCCTCACTGTTAGGTGATGAAATATCTAGGATGAAATACCAGTAACAGTAAATAATTGTTTACTTTTTAACAGCAATAAAACCACACAAAATTTATTACATGCTTAAGGCATGGGCGGTATTAGGCTGGAAAAGAGTCATTTTTAAAAGAAACACAGATCTGATCATTTCCTGAGGATTAGTCACATTTAACTAAGGTGTTGTAGTGTCTTTAATCCACAGGAAATTCTAGACAAGGAAGTAATGACTGCTAGTCAAAGGGAAAGGCTTATATGCCATTTTGGGCAACATATCTGAAAGTCTGGCTTAAAAGTGGTTGAAAGTCTTGTTTCCTGTTATGTTCCCTTTCACGTATTTGCACGGTCTTCCACCAACTCTCTTTTTAATCTGAGCAAGTCACTTCCTCTCCTGAGTCTCAATTTCACCTACATGTAAAATGAGAGGCTGGACTACAAGATCCCTGTACCCTCTTCCAGCTCTGACAACTGGTGATTCTAGAGGAACTGCTATCCTCTGAGGTGCAGCACGTCCCTCCTCAGCCCCAGTTTAACTCTTTCAACTATGCTGACCGAGCTTAAATCCATCCCAAAGTCCATCTCATGTTCTCCTCTCTGTAGCTACGAGGTCCCCCCCTCAAATTTACAAGCGGAGAACCACCACCTTTGAGCCACCCCACCTCCATCATCTGCACAGCACAGCTGTCCTCCACGCCCGGCCCCCGTATTCTGAAGATCTCAGAGGAAGGTGCTCTTAGACCAGGAGCATGAGCTCAGGTACAAGCTCCGCCAAGGACAGAAGCCACGTCGGAAACTTCCATGCGTGCTTGGTTCCAAGCAGATGTGGCGTAGATGCCGGGGGAGTGTGAGAACGTCTCCAGCTCGATGCCATGACGCACGGTAGGCAATATTACTAGACATTTGGCAAACTGCAGTTGTTTAACAGACCACAACTAGAGGCTGCACATTTCTTTTTATAAATGTACTGGGATTCCAAGCTCTAAAAGTGGGCAGAGGAAAAATCAGATGGCCACAGCCATTCTTCACGTCCTAGAACTCAGAATGTTAAACAATCAAACTGACACCTGATTCACCGAGCTAGAGGCATCCAGACTTCCCCTCTGAACATAAACATACAGAAATTGATAAAACAAAGAGTAAGGAAAAATACCAGATTATGCACTTTAAAGAGAGACCATTTTCACCAAAAATTATCCTATGTAGAACAGTTGTAGAAGATGTGCTATGTCTTGGGGAAGTTGCTAGCTTTCTCAACTTGAGAAAAAGATTCTTTAATTATAAGCCATCTTTGTAGTTATCAGGAAATAAACAGTGCCACATTTAAACAGTACTATGGTTTTTGTTTTATTATTATTTATTCTCAAAGGGAAAATCCACTGTAAAATCAGCAAATAGTTTTAAGCAAAATCTGTGGGGACTCTGTAAATTGATGAAGTTCAACCTTCCAAAGGTATGAGAAAAACCTTTAATTATGAATGGTTCCACTATGTTCCAATTGTGTTTACTGTATTTACTGGGAGATGAGTTGGATTGAACCCAGGGGCATTCTAACTCTGAGCTACACCCCTAGCCCTATTTTATTTCTTATTTTGAAACAGGGTCTCCCCTAAGTTGCTAAGGGCCTTGCTAAGTTGCTGAGGCTGGCCTCTAATCTGCAATCCTTCTGTCTCAGCCTCCCAAGTACTGGGATTACAGGCATGTGCCACCACACCTGACTAAGAGTTGACTTTCAAGAAACTATCAAAGATGTTTTAGCAGAGAGGCAACTTAGCCTCAGAATTAAGAGAATCCCCCCTAGTCTAGACAGATGTCAGATGTGTGAGTGGAAAGAGGGAAAAGAGCACAGAATGTCCTGCTTTTCTTAGAAGCCAAGAGGCAGTGCTTCTTTTTAGGGAGATAAGAGGAACAATCTTTCTTCAAGTAGATTCTCTTCCTTCTCCATTATCCTTTGGGGAAAGGGAAGGAAAAACAAACAAACAAAACCAAAACACAACAGGGAGTGGAAGGAGGAAGAGGAGGAGAGGGGGAAGCACTCAAGCAGAGCAGCGGCATCCAGTCAAGAGGAAGCTTACTCAGGCAAGCACCACCTACTTAATCACTTCTCTTTCCATATATTTTTTAAGCTACCTACTAGCTAGAGTAATTAGAGTACGCTATTAACCAGGGTAACAAGCTTTCCTGCCAAGATTTGACACTTCAAAACATCAAAGCAGCTAAAACTGCCAGAGAAAAGCTCTAGCTACCAAAGCAGAAGCAGGGCTATGGCTGGTAAATACACTCTAAAGAAGCCCATTGTACCAGGAGCAGGAAAGAGCTTTCTCTTCAACTTTTAGGTGAAAAAGAAAAAGCCAAGGTTACATGGGGATCGATAACAATTCATTTAAATACAGGGGCAGTAAGTATGTGGCCACTATTCCATTCTGTGCCTCTGACAGACATTACTAGCTGATCGTGGAGCAGGGATATGGCATGAGGAGCCCTCCTAACACCCAACTGTTGTCAACAGATCAAAGTCAGCACTCAAGAAGAAGTCTGTTTGCCACCTCAAGTCTATTATAAGTGGATATATATGTTTCTTTGCAAATATTTCTAAGATTAAAATTTAGCTAATGGATTTATACTATTACTTTAATAAAGAATCTTTTTTGGGAGGGGTACTAGAAGTTGAACCCAGGAGTGTTCTAGCTCCGAGCTACTTACCAGTTCTTTCTATTATTTTTTTGAAACAGGGTCTTGCTAAATTGCTGAGGGTCTCTGTAAATTGCCGAGGTTGGCTTTGACCCTACAATCCTCCTATTTCAGCTTCCCAAGTACTGGGATTACAAATGTGTGCCAGGTAAGAATCATTCTTTTTTTTTTTTTTCTTTGCGGTACTGGGGATTGAACCCAGGGTCATTCTACCTCCGAGCTACACCCCCAGCCCTATTTTTTATTCTTTATTTTGAAACAGGATCTTACCAAGTTGTGGAGGGCCTCATTAAGTGTCTGAGGCTGACCATGAACCTGTGATCCTCCTCTCTCAGGCTCCCAAGTACTGGGATTACAAGCGTGCGCCACGACACCCAGTTTTAAAGAGCAAGCAAGTGTAATTGAACGTGGAGTCATGAGTACCTGTCAGGTATCCACACATGGAGAAGGAACAAGGAACCCATGTGGTGAGTTGTTAAATTTGCATGAATAGAGAAAAAGACACTTCTCTGTAGAGTTTTGTTGTGCAAATCCAACAGTGGATTGGACAGTAAGCCAGGCACAGTACTTGGGAGGCTGGGACAGGAGGATTGCAGTTTCAAGACCAGCCTTAGCAACTT
>PVJS01034548.1:0-21514 GCA_004027185.1 Glis glis
TTTAATCCCTGGTACCGCAAAAAAAAAAAAAAAAAGCAAAGGAAGAAAGAAAAAGTTGGCAAATCTGTTTCTGATGATGTTTTACCAGAACCAAAATGTCCCTTAGGGCATGTGATTTCAATTATCATGATGGGTAAGCTATATTTAAAGATATTAACACATACAAGAGTTAACAAGAGTTGGGACTTAAAGCTGGGTTTAAAAAAATCAGGCATTATCTATCATTGAAAAATAATGATTTTATCCCATTTTTTGAAGTTAGATAAAGAACAAGTAAGTCTCATTAATTAATTTTAATATTAATAGCTCTAAAGTCTAGTGTCATTCTCTTAAAAAATAATTTATTATTTAAAAGATATGAAACCCCATGTGTATATTTATATTGTGTGCATTAGTATGATCTGGATTATTGCTTTTTTTTTGCTTCACTTATCTTGTGGAAATGCTTTGGAACATTATATATTGGTAAATAAATGTTAAGCATTTTAAGGTGAAGACTTTCCATAAATGTATTAGTTAGCTTTGTAATTTGGGGTGAGTCAGCACACTCTCTGGGCTTCAGTAAGCTCTTCTGTAAAATGGGGAGATATAGTAACTCCTTTTGCATAATGTTACAAGGATATAACAACAGTAAAAAGTGGCCCTTAGAGTTAAATGTTAGTAGTAATAGTAGTGTTAGGGTCAGAATCAGAGGAATAAATGGGTCATGATTATTAAAATTTTCTAAAATGCTTGCTCACAATGCCAAGTGTTTCATCATCGTAAACCTAAAGACTCAAAATTTCTGAAATGGGCCCTGGAATCTGCATCACAGATAATTCTTATACATATTAATATGTGAAAACCACCAGGTAAGCCACATAGAGGTTTTTAAAAGATACTGGTTTACATATATTATCTACATTTACATTTTTAAAAAATATTAATTGCTTGAGGTGATCAGTGAAGATTAGACTATTAAATCTTGTGAGAGTAGAAAATACAGGCCTGTGCTATTATAGACAGGAATGCCAAGAAGGATGAGCTTCTGAAGGGTCTACCTCTAGGACGCAAAAGTCTTTCTTCTCCTGCCAGTAGCTGGTGATATCAAAAGAAGGGAGCTAAGTGCATTGTTGTGGTGGTGGTTGTTGCTGTTAAATGTATTTTTTAAAAAGTAAGACACTGCCAGGTGTGGTGGCACACACCTATAAATAAATCACAGCTATTTGGGAGGCTGAGGCAGGAAGATCTCAAGTTTGAGGCCAAAAAAAAAAAAAAAAAACTTAAAAGGCTGAAGATTAGCTCAGTGGCAAAGCACTTGCCTAATACGCTTTTTTTTCTTTCTGTGGTCCCAGGGATTGAACCTGGAGCATTCTACCTCTGAGCTACACCCCCAGCCCTATTTTTTTTATTCTTTATTTTGAAACGGTCTCAGTAAGTTGCAGAGGGCCTCACTAAATAGCTGAGGCTGGCTGCAAACCTGCGATCTTCCTGTCTCAGCCTCCCAAGTACTGGGATTAGAAGCATGTGCCACTACACCCAGCTGTCTAATATGCTTAAGGCCATTGATTCGATCCCCAGTACCACAAAAAAAGAAAAAGAAATAAAGAAACAATGGAAGGAAGGTAGGTATGCTAGGTGTGGTGGTACACGTCTGTATTCCTAGTACTTTGAAGGCTGAGACAGGAAGATTGCAGGTTCAAAGCAGCCTCAGCTACAAGGCAAGACTCTCAGCAATTTAGCAAGACCCTATTTAAAAAAA
This sequence comes from Glis glis, assembly GCA_004027185.1. NCBI lineage: Eukaryota > Metazoa > Chordata > Mammalia > Rodentia > Gliridae > Glis > Glis glis. The sequence continues at coordinate 1,742 of PVJS01034548.1, forward strand.
AATAGGGCTGGAGGTATAGATCAGAGTCATCCCTGGGTTCAATCCCTAGCACCAAGAGAAAGAAAGAAGAAAGAAAGGAAGGAAGGAAGGAAGGAAGGACCCTGTTTAAAAAAAAATAGGGCTGGAGGTATAGATCAGAGTCACCCCTGGGTTCAATCCCCAACACCAAGAGAAAGAAAGAAGAAAGAAAGGAAGGAAGGAAGGAAGGAAGGAAGGAAGGAAGGAAAGAAAGAAAAAGAGAGGCAGGCTGAGTTCAGGATTCTTCTATGGGCAAAAATACCTATTTCTAATGTAACTGTACACTTGAGATGTGATTCATAAATATTTTTTCATATTTAAGTTTATACATTCTAACTAAATGCTCTAAGCAAACTAAATAAATGAATGGTGGCATCCATATTCCAAAAATGTTACTTATTGTACTAAATAGTTAAATGTACCAATGTAATGTCAATGTTAACTAAATGAAGTTTAGAGAAAATAAAATAAACTTTTAAAAAGTATTTCTAACAAGTTAACAAAAACAATAATATAGTCACACTCAATTTTGTTATTTTCCATCCTGGAGAACTCCCAACATGTAAACTTTGAGATCTAAATTTTGAGTTGGTTTGGAAAAACTTAGACACCAACAACATACACTTTTAGCTATGTACTTTTGTCTCCATAAACAGATACATAACTGTATAATCAATTCGGGACAAACCAAAAACTATGCCAATCTTTTTTCTAGGTGGGTGGCAAAACAAGTCTTTATCATTGCATGTTGGCAGTGCCTTTCAGGATTTAAAGAAGTAAACTCACTGTATTCCTTATATTATGTCAACAACAGATAAACACTTTCACATGGAACTGAAGAGGTTTGTTCTACATATCTCAAAGAAAAAAAATCTTTAAAATATAATTTTATGACACACAAGTATAAAGTGATATTCCAAACAAAATATCTACTAAAGTTACTCCATAGTTAGTCCTCCTAAAAATGACACTCAGATAGAATCAAGAACTTCAATTTGCTATTAAGGTTATAAGTACATAATCAATGTTCTTGAAATGAATATATCCCTTTCTGAGCTATACACCCTTGCTCACTTAAGATACTACTAGAGACCTTCCCAATTTCTCTACTATTTAGATAAATTACTATGTTAAAAAAACACATAAAGACATGGATATTAAGCTTTGCAATAAAAAATAGCTGAAGAGGATAAAAATTACACCTGTTTTAAAATAATAGATATAAGGCATTTAATTCCAATTTCAAATGCTGAATGGTTAAAAATGCCATTTGGTGCACTTTTTATTTTTCTTATTAGAAAATGTGCTTTTTTATTTCAATAAAGTAATGCCATTGGAAAAGTGATTCCATTTGGGGACTGAATTGTCAACAGCAATATTATCTTGATAGTGATTTATTACTTAATTCTACCTAAAGTTATTTTTCTTCTCTTCCTTTTTTGTTGATCCGCAGGTGATACTACCTAAATAGTCCATCGACAAAATTTTAGAGTTTTCTTTTATTTTTAAATTTCCACTTAACTCCCATCCTTATATAACAGAGAAGACACTTAAAGGTGTTACAAAGAAGTAATAGCCGTACCCAAATAGAGTATCTATTTTAAGTTTAAATGTTGCAAAGAAAATGCTGTCTAGAGAGATCCCAGAGAACTGATGTCTTTATGCTGTCATTTTATCTGTCTTTAGCAATGAAATTTTCTTGCATAGTTTTGAACTCTTTGGCCTAGGACAAAATTAGGCAGAGTACCTAAAATGGATCTGGACTATTCACTCAGTTATTCAAGTTAAATTTATCATTTCACCAAGAAGGGTAAGAGAAGAGAAAATATATGAGAACCTTTTCTACTCTTTAAAATTCACTAATAGTCAATATGTAGTAAACTGAATAATATCATTTAAAACTAGAAAAAGAAACTCAATTGTTTAATTTCTCTAAGATTCATTATACCTGTAAAAAGGAAAGAAAAGTAACAATAACTCAGAACTATTGTGAGGCTAAAATGATATAATAATTAGAAGGTGCTTAACATAGTATACATGGCCCATGATATGTGGTCAATAAGTAACAGAGTACATGGGTTGACAATCACAAAGTTCTGAGTTAAAGTATTTCTTCTAGTTATGTTTACGTCAAGACCTGTATATCTTTTAGAGACACTGCATATCTTTTAGGAGAGGAAGATTCTGATATTCACAATGTTATATCCCAAGTTAGCGAGAAATCACAGCGATCAAGGGAGACCAGGAGTAAAGATCAAATTGAAGCCGTTTATTTCTTTCAAGCTGGCGGCCAGCGGTCCAGAGTGGGTCTTAAAGCAGACTCCAACAACTGGGCACTGGAGTCAAAGTGAGCAGGGTTTTTAAAGGCATACAGTATTTGTGACTTAAATACTCATTTAAAAATAGCACATACAGCTTATGTCACGGTTACATATATCATGAATCTATAACCAATCAGCTATTTCCAACTAAACTCTAAGTAGGAGGGGGTTTACTCATCAGCAGAAGCTATAGTAACAGAAGCCAAACATTAGGCAGTTAATATCATCTCTGGGTGAAAAGTATGCCCTGTATCTTTTTGTTAGTAACAGAAGCTAAACATTACGCAGTTAATATTATCTCTGGGTGAAAAGTAAAACTTCTCATTTTGACAGAACAAACTGTTGCTTGGATTATAAATTTTTCTTTTCCTTGGGTGGAGTTCTTCTTTTCAGCTACTCTCACCAGAGAAGAAGGGTTTTTTTTTTTTTTTTGTAAAATGGAGTTACTTCTGCTTTTACACTCTATTTCTACAACAATAGGCAGAACTAGGAACACAGCATCCTTTAGAAAAATGTCAACACTGCAAAAATCAGCAGCAGGGCTTGGTGGTCCATGCTGCAGTCCCACTGAAGTGGGTGGTGGAAGGCAGGAGGATCACAAGCTGAAGGCCAGTCTGGGCAAATTAGTGAGACGCTGTCTCAAAATAAAAATGGTTGAGTAAGGGTGTAGCTCAGTGGTAGAGTTGTTTGCCTAGCACATGTGATCCCCAGTACTACAAAAAAAAAAGCCAAAAATCTGCCTGAATATGCTATATATTATGTTAAAATTTAAGTGAATGCTCTTCAAGTCAATCTGTTTTGCAAAAGCATTCTGTTTACATGTAATGTGTTTATACCTAAAATACCTACAACAATGTTTACTGGAATATGAAAATATTTTAAGCAGTCCTCAAAGTAGGAATAAACTACATGTGTTTGGTTATGTTGATTGCATTTTCTCTTTGTTTGTAAGAAGCAAAGTCACAGCTGGCATTTAGATATTAAATGAGCATAATATTTATAAGAAAGAACTGGGAATTTAACCTAAAGACAATTAAAAGCAGAAATTAGAAGCATAAGATGCAGAACTCTTTCTAAATGGTACACTTAACTTCTTTATAAAATTAATAAAAAGATCCCGCCAATAGTGCTTTAGAGATAATGTTTAACAGTATCTCGTAGGGAGAGTAAAAATATGTCTGTTTTCTCCCAGTCAGAAAAAATTGGATCCAGTCTTTTAAGTATACTCCACACACACACACACACACACACACACACACACACACACACACACAAAACCAATATAAAATATTCCTTTCTTCAAAGATAAGCAGCAAATACACACTGGAATTCATCTAATGATACCGAAAACTTCAGTGCTAAACGATGCTGGAGAGTCAGGAAAACAGACAGCATTTAGAAGTTTGTGCCCAAAGGGAGCAATACTTCATTGGTAATGCACTGCTGAAAATCACTGGACTTAAAGTGAAATCTGAGCATGTCTATAAGCAGACTGGAGCTTTACAAATAGTAATAAGAGTCCTAATAAAAGAAAGTGACATTACAAAGGAGGTATTGTGAGGAAAGAACAATTTCAACCAGAGAAAAAGATCGATAGAACTTAGACAAAGCAGAGGGGAAAAAAACCCAGACCAGTTTAAAGAGAATAATTCTTTTACAATAGTGGCTGAGACGGTTCATTAGAAGAAAACTGGTTATTACTATCAGAACTACTGTCTATTACTTTCAACCTGTTAAAATGTATATGTTTCCTCTTTATGAGAATTGGTTCAGTTAGGAATGATTGAGGCAGCTTCATAAAGTACTTGTCTGAATATTCGTATGACCCAGTGCTGAAGGGGTGGAGCTTTTTCTCCACTGCCGCCAAATGATCTAGATATGTATGACATCAGTAGCATATCTCAGAAAATCCCCAGTGTATTGTAATTACAATATTATCTGTTTAGAGTAGGATCTCTAGAATAGATGGTAATCATAGGATGCTGAACAAAGCCTTTAGAAAGTCTAACAATTTCTCCTTGCATGAGATAATGTAAAATTATTAACTCAACTAGAATTAAGAATTACAACCTCATTACCAAAACTAAGCAATAGTTTGTAAGATAAAGTTTAAAATATATGGTGGTGTGGGTTGAATTGTGTTCCCTCAAAAGATGTGTTGAAGTCCTAACCCCTGGTACCTGTAAATGTAACGTGATTTGAAAATAGCGTCTTTGCAAATGTAATCAAATTAACATAAGGGCATACTGGAATAGTTGGGCCCTAAATCCAATATGATTAACATCGTTTTAAGAAGGGAAGAAGAAAAACAAAGAGAGAGACGCAGAGAGAAGAGTGGGACATGGGAAGACAGAGGCGATGACTGGAGTTACAATCCACAAGCCAAGGAGTCCTCTGGATAGCGGACTCTGGAGAAGCAAGGAAAGAAGGTGCCCTAGAGGCTTTGAGAGCAGAGCACAGAGCTTGGAGCAACCAACACCTTAATTCCAGACTTCTAGCCTCCACAGCTGTGAGGGAATTTCTGTTGTTTTAAGTGATAAAAAAAATTGTGGGAATGTGTTGCAAAAGCCCAAGGTAACTAATACATGCGGCTTCTGAATTAGAGTTAACATATCTACACGAAAAATGAAACTGATTTATAACATAAATTTTTGTTTCCAGTACTGAGGATTGAACCCAGGGACACTCTAACACTGAGCTACATCCCAGCACCTTTTATATTTTTATTGTGATACAGAATGACAGGTTGTCCTGGACCTTGCAATCCTCCTGCCTCAGCCTCTGGAGTCAATGGGATTACAGGTGTGTGCCACTGTGCCCAGCTAAAATAAAATTTTAAGTACATAATTTAGAAAACATTCTGGGACTGGGAGTGTAACTCAGTGATACAGCACTTGCCTAGTATATGCCAGTGTGTGTGTGTGTGTGTGTGTGTGTGTGTGTGTGTTTATTGGTACTGGAGAGAGAACCCAGAGACATTATCTCCAAGCTATACCCCTAACCCTTTTTATTTTTATATTTTGAAATAGGATCTTGCAAAATTGCTGAGGTTGGCCTTGAACCTGTGATCCTCCTGTCTCAACCACCCAAGTACTGGTGGTTGAGTCAGGTACTGGTTTTAAATTTTTAAAACTCAAAAAAATCTGTTCTTCTAATACTATATTTTACTTAATATAATTTTCCATTTAGGAATTCTAAGCAACAGACTTCTATAATAAAAGTTTAATAATTCTTTATAGAAAAAGTATATCTACGTTTATGTAGAATATATACATCCCTCTTCTTAAGGCAAATACTCTTTCAAGTGGCATTGCAGAACTGGTGAGATTTTGATGAAATCCCTTCCTCCCCATACACTGCTACTTCAGTTGTAACTTGGTATAATATTTCTCATGCACAGAAATTGCTAATGAATATTTTTAAATGTTAGAGGTTTGCTTATCCTTTAAAATTCTTATTATCTAGTCTTAAGAACACATTCATGAATAAGCACAAAAATATAATTACATGTCTTATCAGTAATATTTACTTAAGTGTTATTGATAATATGTACTAATTAGGATTATACTAAATATTGCCTAATATAAGATTAGCAGAATATATTAAGAATAAAATATATAAACAATAATATTATAGAAAAATATTTATTGATGTGGAAGACATTTTATGACCTATTTTGAAATTAATAAAAAAGGCTGCAAAACAGAATACACAGAATATACATATTCTTGTATGAGCAGAATAGAAGGCTAGATGCTAATATTGATAATCTCTGGGAAGCAGGTATATAGATAATATTTTTTATTCGTCTTTGTTTTTCATATGTTTTATATAAACATGTGAAACTTTTTAATAAAAAGGACTTTGTGTAAATATAAAATTTTGTAACCTATGAATGAAGGAATTGCTGATAACAGAATGCTATGCCAATAAATGCTATAAAACATACTGAACACTGCCCGTTAATAAGAGTAGTACAGGTGTAAACAACGGCTGGCAGGAATTGGTTGATATCAAGTGATGTAAATGTTATGATTTGGGTCTGGAATGTCTCCCCAAAAGCACATCCCCAATGCAGCAAGGTTCAGAGGTGGGGCATGGCAGGACAGGGTGGGCCGCTGGGGGTGTGGCCTTCAGGACTATGTCTGGCCCTGGCCCATTCTTCTCTCTCTCTCTCTCTCTCTGCTTCCAACTTCCCTGGGCAGCTGTCTTCCACCACTACCCATTGCCATGGTGTTTCTGCCTTGGAGTTCGCTGACTATGGACTGACCCTCTGAAACTGTGAGCCAAAATAAACTCTTCTTCCTATAAGCTGCTCTTGTCAGGTATTTTGGTTACAGGAATGAAAAAGCTGACTAATACAGTAAACATCTACATTATCTGAGTTCATCTCCCTATTCTCTTCTTTTTTTACCCAAATTGTGTGCCTCCCACTAAAGGTATTTATTTCAGTCATTGTGGGTTAATAATAATACTGAGCAAATTCTGGAGCATTAAGTAGAACACAGTAAAAACAATAATGTCAAAAAGAAGATTTCCAAAAAAGAAGAAGGTAAGGGGGAATTTCAAGACATTTCGTGCATACAAGAAAATTAAAGTGCAAAACTACAGACTATCAAAGCATAAAATTAAAATAAGAAAGCTTCCTGAGCAAACTAGTAATGTATCTAATGACTACACCTATCCACCTAAAAGTTTAAAAAAGAATATAAACAAGAAAGTTTGCATACTTTAAGAATAGTTCCTTCCATCTTTCCTGTTCTCCCTTCTACTGTCCTTCTTAATATTTTATGGGTAGCTATTTTATATCCATTAGTTCTGTGGGAACTCACAGTTTAGTTGGTTTTGATTGATGTGTGTTATGATTGAGGTATAATTTGAGCATCCCCCAAATAAAGATTTGATCCCGAGGGTAGTATATTGAGGTGCTAACCCTTTAAGAGGTGGGGCCTAGTGGGAGGTCCTTCGGCTACTGCAAGTGTACCCTTGAGAGGGACTGTGGGACTCCACCCACCCTCTCTTTTTCTGCTTCTTAGCTCCAGATGGAGATGTGACTGGTCATTCTAACATGTGCGCCTACCATTGCATTTATTGCCCTCAGCAGGGGCAAAAGCAATGCGCCCCACCCAATCTTGGACTTTGAGCCTCCAAAACTGTGAGATAAATAAACCTTTTCTTTTTATAAAGCTAATTGTTTCAGGTATTTCATTGTTGCACCACAAAGCTGTCTAATTCTACATGTAAAGAGTAACTGCAGAGCCGGAGTGGTGATGCAGGCCTGTAATCCCAGCACTTGAGAGGCTGAGAAAGGATGATCCAGGTTCGTGGCCAGCCTCAGCTACTTAGTGAGGCCCTCCACAACTTAGTGAGACCCTGTTTCAAAATAAAGAATAAAAAATAGGGCTGAGGGTGTAGCTCGGAGGTAGAATGCACCTGGGTTCAATCCCCGGTACTGCCCCCCCCAAAAAAACAAGCATCTGCAGGCTAGGTTTGGTGGTGCCCGCCAGTAATTCCAGCACTAGGGAGACTGAGACAGGATCATAGATTCAAAGCCAGTCTCAGCAACTTAACGAGGTCCTCATCAACTTAGTGAGACTCTGTTTCAAAATAAAATAGGGCTGGGGGTGTAGCTCAGAGGTAGAAAGCCCCTGGGTTCATCCCCAGTATAAAAAAAAAAGAGTGACTACACAGAATATTAAGTGTTAAAGAAACATAAATAAATGATAGCACAGGGGAGTGCAGGAGCTCGTGAGAGAAAGGGGAAGCAATCCAAAGCAATGAAAATAGTCTATCAGAACAACACAGACACAAGATGAAGGTTGACATTAAGACAAGGGATGGTTGTGATGAATTGAGAGCCTATTAACAAGGATCAGTGGTGTTCAACCTATGGAAAAAAATGAGCCTCTTGGTATTATTCAGAATTATTATTGCTATTGCCAGGATTTTCCCACTTGGAAAGGGAAAAAAGTAAATGTATAGAATTTTTGTAGCCAAGTTCTTTTCTGAAACTTTTTTTTTTGACTGCTACTATTACTATTAGCAGTTGCTGGATTCTGGGGGAAACTAGCACAAAAACAAATAGGAAGCAAATATGGAAACACAAAAATATAATTTCCAAAATGTTTATGCATTTTTGAGAAGGAGAGGCCTTCATGAATGTGATAAAGACCTAGTCTACTAGTGACATTTTTACTGGCTCTTATATAGATTACAATAGGATTAGATTTGGATGTTAGTGACAAAAAAAATCCAAAAAAGCAATGGCTTATTCAAAGGAACATTTTATTTCTCTCTCTCACTGGAAAGCAGGGTTCCAGAGCTGAGTGGAAGTAGGCATCTCTTATCATATTGCTTTGCTTTTGCAGTCTGCTTTGTGATCTACAATGGTTCATACAGCATACCCTACCAACCAGAGGGAAAAATAAAAAAGGGAAGGAGAAAGGTGCCTTCATTCAAGAACGCTTCCTGGAAGTAGCACAAATCACCTTGATTTATAATACTATTGGCCAAGACACACCTAGTTGCAATGGAAAGTGTCTTACTCCCAGTAGTTAAATGTCCAGCTTAAAAGAAGGGGTACAGCCGGGGGTGGTGGCACAGGCTTGTAATCCCAGTACTTTGGGAGGCAGAGACCGGAGGATCCTGGTTCGCGGCCAGCCTCAGCCCTCTCTCTCTCTCTCTCTCTCCCTGTTTCTCTCTCTCTCTCTTTCTCTCTCCCTGTCTCTCTCGCTCTACTTAGTGAGGCCCTCTTCAACTTCGTGAGACCCGGTTTCAAAATAAAGTATAAAAAATAGGGCCGGGGGTGTAGCGCAGAGGTAGAACACCCCTGCGTTCAATCCCCGGTACCGCAAAAAAAAAAAAAAGAAGGGGTACAAAGACTGCCAACGGAAGGGAAAACATATTGGTGGACAACTAGCAGTCTCTGCTACATGGATTTTGCATGTCTCTAAATTCGTATCTGTAAATTTAGAAATGACATCAACCTCATTCAATTTCTGACAGGGAAGGAAATTAAACAAGTATTATAGCATGGAAAATGAATCTCTCTTTTGCTCTCACTCTCTGTTCTATCACAACTTTCTGGCCTAGACTCATAGTTGGCAAGATTTAATCCCCTGGCGCTCTTCATTCCTCCTCCAGTTGAATCTCTCTATAGTAGTATAGAGGAGGAAAAAATTGCAAAAATTACAAGTTGCTTTTTTTCTTTTCTTACACGTGTTTCCTTATAACCTGCTACTGAAAGCAATTTGTAATGGCCCTTAGAGAGCCAGTGCTGGAACACCTGTTTCCAATCTCCAATACATAAGCTATCATGTTCAGTGTATACCATATGCATTCATGACTAGAACCCTCCATTTAGCTGATCTATTCAATGCCATTATAGCAAAGTCATCAGCCACTGAAAACAGCAAATCATTCAGCTGTATACAAAACACATATTGCTTTCAAGTAAATCCATCCTCAAGACTGAGGGTTATCACAAACCTGTGGACGTTTTTCATTTGGAATCAATACATTAAGAAGATTTTGATTTTCTGAATAAAATAGATTTTTTAAAAGCAAAAACACCTGAGAGGATTGCTCTTTAGCCAGATGCTTTTTCTCCTGGGGGCCTCAGCTGTCTTTGTGTCTGTCCCCAAATGGAGAAGAAAACCGAGCTCACTGGCCTTTTCAGTCAGCCAGCTCCCTGAATGTAAATTCTGAAAGTAGCATAGAAGAATGATGAAGAACTTGCAGCTTTTAGAGTAATCTCATGAATTGCTCTAAAAGCAATTAAATAAATATCCTTTAGATTAAAAAATGCATTAGACAAGAACAAATGTGACCTCGATTATACACTTACTTATGTAGAAAAATACACAGGAAAAAAAAGGAAGGGGAAAATGAAACAGAGTTTAAAAAAATAAAATTCTCCTATCCAAAATATGATCATCTCAGCCAGATGCAAATATTTACCTCAGTTCTCTCATTAATAATACTTTAAGCTACATAATTTATTTTCATATTTCTCAGTAATTTATTGCTTTTGGTATTAAAAGGTCTTGACTATATAGAATTTATTCACTTGTGCCTTTTTTAAAGTCTCTCGGTATTATGAAATTCTGTCATACATAGAAAAAGAATTTAAATTAGGCTTTGAGAGTTTGCCATTTCATAAAATTTTCCCTTAGGAGTTTCAGCTAATTAAACAAATGATTGCAAAATACCCCTGGTGTCAACCCTGCTGGCTTTTAGGAAGGACAATTGAAGCCAATTTTCAGTCATCTATCTCTGTGATGCTGGCCTCTTCCCATTCCCTCACCCTATCCCCAGGACAAGTTTCTATTATAATAACAATGTGTGCAAACAGAACACTAATGTCTAGGCAGCAAGAAACTTGGAACTTTCAAAAAAAAAAAAACACTAGACAGGTAAGAAGGATTTCACTGTTTATATAGGTTTTCAGCAATGGAAATTATTTTTCATCAGGATAAATAATTTATTTTACTTTTTCCAATAATAAAACATTTTTCCTGGGGCTGGTAATATAGCTCAGTGGTAGAGTACTTGCTTAGTATGCATGAGGCTCTGATTCTATTCCTAAAACTGCAAAAAATAAAAATAAAAATAAATAAAAGAAAGATATTTCATTCTATAGTTCTGAAATTACCTCCTGGCTTAAATTATTTCATGACTAAATTTCTTTTTTTTCTCAGAGAGAATTTGCCATTAAATGCAAAATATTCTTAAACCTTTTTATCTTCTTTAGCACCTCTTTTCTCCTCTTTCATTGTAAAAAATCTCTATTAGTTATATAGTGCTTACATAAAGTTTTGGGTCAGATGCAACGAGTGGAAGATGAAAAGTGAGGAGAGTACAAAATTCAAGAAAGAACTTCCCTCAGGGCACAGGCTACTGTGATTTTGACTTGAAAATCACCTGAGAATATTTGTACAGCTTGAGGATGTATGTGCAAACTTTTAAAACTACATAATATATATGCAAATACATAAGTGAGCCTCCAGCTTATTGGAATGGCATAGTAGAAAACTATAACTTTTGGTTGTGCCTAAGGATTTCCATACTTGGAGTTTTGCAATGTTTAAGGTTTGAACTAGGATTTCCATTGTCTTAATGATTGCTTTTATTTAAGCAAAATGGAAGGGGCGGGGGAGAGAAGAGGACCTAGAATAAGAAAGGCAAGAGATGAAAAAAAAAAAAGAGGTTGGGGGAAATTGGTTTGCTTTTTATAGGAATCTGGAGCAGGTGACTTTAAAAGCCTATTCAAGCCAGGCACAGTGGCACACACCACTGTAATCCCAGTACTTGAGAGGCTGAGACAGGAGGTTTGCAGTTTCAAGGCCAGCCTCAGTAACTCAGTGAAAGCCTGCTTCAAAATAAAAAGTAAAAAGGGCTAATGGTGTAGCTTGGAGGTATAATGTCCCCGTGTTCAACCCCTAGTACCACAAAATAAGTAAATAAGTAAACAAATAAATAAATACCTATTCAATGTAAACTTTTAGTTTTCAAAAAGGTACTTCTGGAATTTAGTTACAATTCCCTCTAGAGATTAGAGGAAGTTTGAGGAGAAAATCTCAGACTTCGAATAGAAAAGGAGGATATTTTAGTCATTTTTATTACTATAATTAAATACCTGAGGCAGGCCAAAAAAAAAAAAGGCTTATTTGACTCAGGATTCTGGAGGCTTAAAGTGTAAGACTGGGAGGCTCCATGGGTTCCACCTCTGGTGACAGCCTTCTTGCTGGCAGAGGCCTAAGGCATACTGTGACAAGAGACTGGGAATATACATGTCTGTTTGTCTGTCACTTCCTTTCTCCCTCTTCTTATAAAGCCACAAAAATTAAATCTTGGGGGCTCTGCCCCCTCCTCAACCCCCTCCCATCATGACCTTATCTACACTAACCATTCTCCAAAGGCCCCAACTATAAACATCATAGTTGGATTTCCTTCCTTCTTTTCTTTTCTTTTTTCTCTCCCTCCTTCCTTCCTTCCTTCCTTCCTTCCTTCCTTCCTTCCTTCCATGCTTTTCCTTCTTCTTTTTCCTCTCCTCTCCTCTCCTCCCCTCCTCCCTCTCCCTCCCCCTTCCCCTCCCCCTCTTCTTTCTTCTTCTTTTTTAATGTGGTACTGGGAATTGAGGCCCTGGTGCTCTACCACTGAACTACACCCTCAGCCCTTTTTAATATCATATATATATATTTTTTTTTAAATATAGGGTCTGCCTAAGTTGCCTAGGCTGGTCTCAAACTTGCTATTGCTACTTTCCTGTCTCAGCCTCCCATGTGTCACTGTGCCAGCTAAATTTCTATATTCTTAATGCCAGTGACATATGGCTTTGAAGATTAAACTTCCACATGAGTTTGGGAATACACACCTTATTCAAACTGAGGTAGGATAGGAAAAATATAAATAATAGATAAAAATGAGGCAAACTGGAAAGGAAGGAGAATGATATACTTTTAAAATCTAGAAACTTCATTATCTTCACCCTATAGGGTCGTCTCTTTCTTAGGCAAAAGCCCTTAATAGGCCACACTTTTAGTCATTATGGCCTATCTGGCCTGTCCTTTCTTAGGCAAAGATCCTCAATAAGCCCACACCTTTTCATCATAATGGCCTGTCTTCCCACCTGAAATTCTCGAGATGCTTGGTAAACAAAGAGTCCCCCCAAAACGTTTGACTGTTGGTCAAGTCCAGGCATCACCCAGCCCCAGCACCCATCAATGAAATGGTGGGAGACTGAGGATTCAAAAAAAGGGGACCCAGACCCTCATCTCTGCCATACACCCCTACCCACCTCCTCACAGGGTCTCCTATAAAAATGACTGTAAAGACCCCAAAGGCGCTCTCTCCTTCTTGAGATGGCCCACCTTCTCCCTCAAATGTGTATCCCCCACTGTCCTAAAGAAACCTCTATCTTTGTCTCTGACTGGCTGGTGCATGAGGAAATTCTTTTCTGCTATGGAAGACAAGGACCCCGCCGATCCCGAGTTCCTTAGGTGAGGAATGGACCCATCACCCCTGACAAAACCACATAGCAGGCAGGAAGATAGCAATACCAAAAGATAGAATCTAAACCAAAAATGAGCTAAAAACAAAACCAAACCCTATTCCTGTTCCTTTCTCTGAAGGGGAAATTTCCCCAAGTAATATATTTTGATGGAAAATTCAGGAGCATCCATTTTTTTTTATTTTTTTCATGCTAGTGATTGAACACAGGGACATTCTACCTCTGAGCTACATCCCCAGCCCTATGTTTTTTATTTTGAAACAGGGTCTCACTAAGTTGGGGAGCTAAGTTCTGAGGCTGGCTTTGACCCTGCAAACCTCCGGTCTCAGCCTTCAAGTATTGGGATTACAAGCCTGCACTACCACGCCCAGCTGCATCCATTCTTTTAAACCTCCTTCCAATCAGGTTGCAAACTCCTGACCAAGATCTTCATTCCTGTTTTCCAATTTTCTCACTCATTCTTTTAGGGATAAAATTCTCCTTTCAAGAGAATATCAAGAACACTAAACACATGCATTTATTATAGCTTCTTAATGGCCCCAGCACAGTAACTAGTAAAATAATCACCAAAAAGACAAAGAGTGACAACAGAGAAGTCAGGTGGTGATTCCCCAGATAAAGGCAATAAATGGAGATGCTCCTCATTTAAAAGAATGAGCTCAGGCTTAGACTCAAAATGGTGTACAGCCAAAATGTTCAACAAACAGTCACAAACCACTACAAACCACTAGCGCTTTCCTTATTTTGTGTGGAAATGGAGATTTAATATCACTTAATTTGTACTTGTGAAAGTTAAACAAGACAAACTAGCTAACAGCAAATTCCTTTTTTAAAAAATAAGTTTATCCTATGTCATCATTACCCAAGAACTTGAATTTGCCATTATTTTCAGAATGTAATTTTGCCTATTTTTTTTTATCTCCAAAAACCTAAAAAAAAATTGATAGGAGAAAAATTCTGAGATGTCCTACATTTAATTATAAGGCCCAAAGGATGGAAGGGAGGAGAGATGGGGGAGCTTAATCAATTAACAAGCTATGGGATGAAAAGAACAAAAGACCATTTAACATTCCTGAATATATGCTAAATGCTTAAGGCAATTCCCATCCAGACCTCCTAGAGGCCTTGGCATCCTGCCACCATGCACGCAACCCCAACCAACCCAGAAGCACTAATTCTCCTTATACCCAGACCTTGTCCTATCCCAAAGTTCTTCCTGGTTAACTGAATCCCACCCCCCTTTTCTATGGCCAATAAAGGATTAATGTCAACAACTTATGCCCACCTTCCCCAACTTGTCATGATTAAAAAATGCTCTTAGCCCTGGTCCAGCAGGCATTGTCCAGGTGCTACCTGGCCTTGCTGCTGGTAGTTGCAGAAACCTATCCCAGAACCCGGTCCTTTTTCTGGCTAGCATCTGTAATGGCTCAATAAACTGTTGCTTCAGATAAACCTCAGTCTTAAGAGTTTTGGTGTAACAAATTCAAAAGCAACCAACCAATTAAAAAGAAGAAAAAACCCTGACAAAGTATGTCAATTGTAAAGAAAGAGAAAAAACTGAGACAGGGGGTGTCCTCCTTATAGGGTTCTTGTCCAGTGGAATTTGATGAATGCAGTCCAAAGACTAATGAAAGGTATAGAAATATGGAAGTTTAAGTCAGGGAAAGATAGAAGACAAAGCAACCCCCCTCAAAGGGAGGGTCACGGAAAGAAAGTGACCACCACCGAAGTTCTTGAGAAGTGGGCTTTTAAACCTTACTGAGGTTTTTCCATCTGCTCTTTTATGATTGGTTAGAATTGGCTTTGGGGGAACCAATGACTTTTGTACAATTTTGATCCTTAATTTGAATTGTTACCTTGTGGGCTGGTGGTGATGTCCTGGGGCCCGCCAGTCTCTCACCTTCCACTTTCCTCCCTCAACCTCACAGAGACAATACAGATGGCCTTTTTCCTTCCTGTCCCCAGGTCCTCTGCCCTGCCTCAAAACTACCATGAAAATATGTGTTTTTCTGTTAATTCAAAAATCAAAATCTAACTACAAAATGTATAGCTGTAAAACTAAACAAAATGAAATGAAACAAACATGAAGAATACCATGGATAGCAACACACACTTTAAAATGGGAAGCTGAGACAGGAGGACCACAGGTTCAAGGATAGCCTCAGTAACCTAGTGAGACCCTGTTTCAAAAATTAAAAATAAGAAGGGCTGGGGGTGTAGCATGGAGGTGGAATGCCCCAGGATTCAATCCCCAGTACCAAAAAAGAAAGAAAGAAAAAAAAATCTCTCTTAACACAACTTGTTATATACATTAAGTAATTCCAAAGATCACTTTTTTATTATTCTCATGGATATTCAACTCAGATTTCTTTCCAGATCATTTCTGTTTCCTCTATGCACTTACACATATGTGTACAAGGTAAGTAATAGGTAGAGTCTTTCATTTTTCGGTAAATTAAATCAACCCTCTTTCCTCCTATAAAATCAAACATAATAAAAAGTGAAATGAATCAACATCTTCAATATTTTTCTTAAAAATAAAAAGCACAAGTCATTTTTACTTGTAACCAGAGAAGCTACAAGGGTTTAGTGTTTGTTTTTTAATAAAACTTCATTCATTGAAGCCGGATTTGGTGGCATACCCTTGAATCCCTGTACTTGGGAGGCTGAAACAGGAGGATCACAGTTTTGAGACCAGCCTCAGCTACTTAGTGAGGCCCTCCTCAACTTAGTGAGCTCCTGTTTCAAAATAAAGAATAAAAAAAAAGGGCTGGGGGTGTAGCTCAGAGTTAGAATGCCCCTGGGTTCAATTCCCAGTACCACATACACACACACAAATCTTCATTCATTGATATAATAGAGTTGGTGATCTTCAATTTTTCTACTGAAGGATGTTGGACATTTATGTATATGCATTAGATATCTATATCTTTATTAAACTTAAGTAACTATTGTACATGTTCAAATGCACTTTTGACTTCATATCAATAAGATTTGAAATTCTAAAAAAAATAGAAGAATAAGCTTGAGTTTACCTGCTCAACAATCTTACATTAAATAAAATATTAAATAAGATCAATGCCTAACTACCATGAGAAATTTTATAAACATTTCCTGTGTTTGCTTCTAAGTTTCCGTTTTATATAGCTAGTTTCACATTGTGTCTGGTAAGTAATTTTAAACCAGTCTAAACACACTCTTAAAATAACTGTGTTTTTCAAAAAAACATTTACAAGGTTTCTTGATTTTTAAATTATCTTTGTATATAATGAGATGGTCAGAGTGGCCCATCACCATTTCTTTTGTTTGGTCCCTGTGATAGACTCCAGCAAGTGCAATTATTAGTAAACATCATCATGATGTGGTTTTCACTCAGCTACAGCTGAGGGTCTGGGTAATGTGATTTTTGGTAATGAGAATTTGATGAGAAACAAACAAACTCTGTCAATAACAACAAACAAGATAGGACTAAAGCTTTCTCCTTGGTGGCATAAAATATACAACAATGGAACTCTTCGAATTTCGGTGTTCTATCAAAGGAGCTCTCACTGCTTAACTTTAGAATGAAAATATGAAACCCCACCCCCCATGCCCACCCTTGGGAAACATGCCCACCCTTGGGAAATAAGGCCTGTTTAATGACCTTGGTGCATGAGCTTTTCTTCCTAGGAGACTACTGTGATTGCTATCCTTGTGTTGTTTCATAAGAGATATGGTGGGTGGTAGGGGCAGGGCACACAGAACCCTAGAGTAGATATGAGGATTGTGTTAAGCTGAAAACTTTTGAGATCCAAGAGGTACAGAGAGAAGACTTTTCAGGGCTTCTGTAAAAGCAGCAACTTCTGGGAAAAGTGGCTGCCATAAATTTTTTTTTTCCTGAGGGTGGGACTATTTCCAAGGAGATGAGAGAAAATAAACTGACCACAAATTTCCTCTCTGAGCAGTTTTATGGCCCTGAAGAAGTCATAAACAGCAATCATATCTGTATAGACAAACATCACAAACTGTCTCACTTGTCATTTGTTCTCCTAAAAACCTATTTGTCTTTCCTAAAGAAACCACAGAAGGTTCTCTCTCCTCTCCCTTTCCCCTACTAAGTCGGGTCTATAAGCACCAAATTCTAACCACCCCTTGAGTTACTCAGTCTTGGTATGGCATGCACGTACGTTACACTTATAAATCGTCTTTTTTCTTCTATCAACCTGTGTTTTGTCAGTGTAACTCACAGGCCTCCAGTAGTTAAACTTAGGTGGATAGAGACCCCCCCCCCATACTGGTATTCTGTGATTTCCATCATCCGAGGCAGGAGGACCACTAGTTAGGGACCACTAGTTAGATGCCAGCCTGATCAACGTAGCCAGACCCTGTCTCAACACAAAAAATAAAAAAGTAGCTGGGGATATAACTCAGCAGTAGAGCACCCTGGGTTCAATCCCCAGTATCCCCACCACCACCAAAGTTATCATTTAGATTCTTTTTTAGAGTCGTAGTCCTAGCACTTAATAGCTGGATGAACTACTTCATCTCTCTAAACCTCTGTATCTTATTTCTATATTAAAGATAAAAAAATACCTACCTTACCAAGGTTTCATAAGAATTAGAAATAACATATATGAAACACCAAACAGTGTAGCAGGCTTAGAATTGCCAGTCAGTGGGAACCATTCTTTCTTATACTATTTGCTAATGGAGGTTCTAATAGTATTGTTGAAGTCTTGGATTTCAATTTTTCTTCTGTTACTCAGAATTACTCTTATAACTACAATTGGATAGAAGCTGGGTAAAAGTCATATTTGAAATTATATGCTTATAAAAGCAAAGATTTTATGTGACAGAATAAATACAAATCATTTACCAATGTTTTCTAATCAAGAATATATAAAAAATTCCATAAAAGTAAATTTGCTTTATAATAAATATAGACATTTAAGAATAAAATGTTAATAGGTACTATAATAAGTATTCATGAATATCATTGTTATTCAAAAAGTATTAGCATAGAGAATACATTGGGTTTTTACATGTCTCCTGATTTGAAATTATGGGTGCTTCAAATTCATATAGTTTTAGAAATGCATAATCTCCTAAATATCATGCATTATAATTTTATTGATAAGATTGAATGAGAGTATAAAATCTCATATTAATCATTTAGTATGATCTATTTTGAATCACAAGGAAAAGAAAAAACTCTAGCTTTAGTTTATACTAGGGATTGAATCCAGAGGCATTCTACATTTGAGCTACACCCTTAGCCTTATGTATGTATGTATGTATGTATGTATGTATGTATGTATTTAGTGGTTCTGGGGATTGAACTCAGGGGCATTCTGCCTCTGAGCTATATCCCCAGCCCTATTTTATCTTTTATTTTGAAACAGAATCTCACAAAGTTGCTGAGGGCCTCGCTAAGTTGCTGAAGCTGTCCTGGAACCTGAGACCTTCTTGTCTCAGACTCCCAAGTACAGGGATTATAGGTTGTGCCACCACACCCAGCTCCAGTAGATTTTATAAAGGAAACACTACACTTCAGCTGTTTCCATTGGCTTTTACAACTTTATGACACTAAGATTTCAATAATTTTCACTGCAAATATTATTCCACAGCATATACAATAATGGGTGTACGTAGCTTGAGAGGAACATAGTTATACAATGTTTTTTCTCAGAGATCATAGAATTTTGGAGCTTTGATGTAATAAACAGTTTTTCTGGGTGAGAAAATTAAGAGGTTAATCTAATCTATGTGAAACATAAGAACGGAACAAAATCAGTAAAAGTATGAATTCTCAAACATTTATGTAATTTTTTCTTTAATCTTCAGTCAATTTCTATAAATAAACTTAATTTTTATCCTTAAATTCCTACTAGTTTAATGTATCTAGTTAAATAACAATTCTAGCTATATCCTATAGGGAAAAAAAGAACAGCTTTCAGTTTGGAATGATTCTGTTTTTTGATGAACTGAAAGCAATTTATGTTTGGCTGCCTTATAGCCTAAAATAGACGCTATATCTTAAAGTTTTATGCTAAATTCAACAAACATTATTGAATAATTACTAATCATGGAATGATTTGTAAATACCATTATCTGTAGTCCTTTCATTGTGAATATACATGTCCTGAATAAATTACAGTGAGACCATAGGCCTAATCCACATTTCTAGTATAAATTACTATTATGCTATTTTCTAGTATATGTTATTTCTTATTAAGAATACTTTTTTAGATTTTTACTTTTATTAATACTTTTTATTTAAATATTTAAAAATATTTTTTAAATATTTTCTTGATTTTTTTTTTTTTTTGCGGTACCAGGGATTGAACACAGGGGCGTTCTACCTCCACACTATGCCCCCGGCCCTATTTTTTTAGACTTTATTTTGAAACCGGGTCTCACGAAGTTGTGGAGGGCCTCACTAAG
>PVJS01034549.1:0-21512 GCA_004027185.1 Glis glis
GAGAGAGAGAGAGAGAGAGAGAGAGAGAGGAGAGAGATAGATCGATCCATCCATCCATCGTGCGCGTGCACATGCGCGCTGAGGTTGGCCGCGAACCCGGATCCTCCGGTCTTCGCCTCCCAAAGTACTGGGATTACAAGCGTGCGCCACCACGCCTGGCTAGCACCCTCTTTTTTGGGGGGTTACTGGGATTGAACCAAGGGGCATTCTACCTCCCAGTTACACCCCAGCCCTATTTTTTTATTCTTTATTTTGAAACCGGGTCTCACTAAGTTGTGGAGGGCCTCACTAAGTAGCTGAGGCTGGCCACAAACCTGGATCCTCCGGTCTCAGCCTCCCAAGTACTGGGATTACAAGTGTGCACCACCACGCTCGGCTAAGCACCCCCTTTTTGTCTTTGTTTACAGACCTCAGTTATTCTTTTGTGTGTGTGGTACTGAGCATTGAACCTAGGGGCATTCTTCCTCTGAGCTACACCCCCAGCCCTATTTTATTTTTATTTTGAAACAGGGTCTCACTAGGTTGATGAGAGTCTCACTACTTGCTGAGACTGTCCTCGAACCTGTGATCTTCCTGTCTCAGCCTCTCAAGTACTGGGATTACAGGCATGTGCCACCACGCCCAGCTCAGTTATTCTTTTTTTTTTTTTTTGTCTGTACCAGGGGAAACCTCCCTTGGAGACATGGAGCAGAGGGAGGGAGCATGATGAGGAGGAAGATGACCCCAGATACAACAGCTTCCAAATTCCACTGGGTGTCAGATTGGGTGGGCCATGCAGCATCTCTGCATATTTCCTGATGCACATTGCTAGGTGGAAGACTAACCTGGTTACCCCAGTGACTGGTTCAGGGTGGCTCCTGTGGGCCCACAGGTAAGAACCTAGAGACAAAAGGTCAGGCAGCAAGTGCTCCCTGCTGGCTCTTTGGATTTCCAGAGCAGTGAGTTGGAGGCAGAATGGGTGGAGATAGTTTTTCCAGACCTCCCCACATGCCCCACCTCCTTCAGCTGGGTCAGGAGGGAAGGTTCCCTTCTTTGCTCCTCTTGGGCTGACAGGCTGCAGCAGGGATCCCCGATGGTCTGCTGACGGTGACGGTGACGAACTCCGACTTGGGTTCTCTGAGGGTGGTGTCCTGGTGTTCCCGTGTCCATCCTGTTTCTGCATGAAAGAGGGAGGTGCAGATTCACTTCCTAACTGAGCTCACTGCCTGCCCTGACCAGAAAGTCTGAGTCTCAACTTCTTAATATTCTGTGTACCATGGTCTCCAGCATGGGCCTAAGGAAAGACAGGAACTGATTTTCCCTCCTCTTGGGAAAGTCTCCTGTCCCAGTGGCCCAGCTTGAAATTTGTAAGGGTATTTCTGGGCAATGTTAAGGCCAAGAATCCTCAGAAAATTAGCCATGGTCTGCAATTGAGTGAGTGAAGCTACAAGAGGATTGAAATTCTTCGTATTGGAAATGCCTTTTTCACTTGGACCGGGAGAAGCTCCATTCAGAAAAAAAAGATTTGGAAATTTCTTGAATAGTAATTAGACTTTTTGGAAAATGAAATCTGAGAAAACTTTCAGCCACTCACTTGAAACCATCTCTAGTTGTGATATCACAGGAAGGATCCCCGACTTGCAGGCAGATCTGGGTTAAAATCCCAGCTCTGCCACTTACACGTTCTGTGTTCATGGGGAAATCACTTAAGCCCTCCAAGCCTCAGCTTCCAAGGCTTATCTTGCAGTGTTTCTGTGAAAGGCCCTTGGGAACTGAAATACAAGTGACTATTGGGCTGGGGGTGTAGCTCAGTGGTAAAGCACTTGCCTAGCATGTGTGAGGCCCTGGGTTTGATCCTCAGCACTACAAAACAAGACAACAACAGCAACAACAAACTATTAAGGTATGGAAAGTTGAGCACTTTTGGAAATATGTTAAAAGATTAGCTTGAGTTTTTACTTGGACCTAGATTTATAGTTCTTGGGGAGCTCTCTTGGAAGTCGTACGCAAGTTGGCATTTGCATGGTTCATTAACTAGCAGTGTTCCTGCCCAGCAGCCTGTGTCCTTTGTTCAGGGAGCCCCTGAATGCATCCTGAACCTTCAGGATGCTCTTCGTGTTGGTGAATGGTTTTCTGGAGCTCAGACCATGGCTAATGAGGTTGCTGGGGCTCTCGAAGGGACAGCCCTGGGCAGGAGCCCCAGACATTTGCCCTAGAGTGAGAAGTGCCCCTAGGGAGCCAGCCTCTGTCCCAGGAGTGGGAGGTCCACCCAGGACAGTACCGGGGTAGAGTGAGGCTGGGGGCAGGGCTGTGGAGAGCTGGCGTGCGTGAGAGCCACGGCTGGGGCTTGGGGGCCCTGTGTTTGCTCTGTGGCTGGCTCTGTTTATATCACTTGCTATATTTAGCTTCTGAGTCATCAGCGTGGCAGACTAGAGGCAAGTTCCCCACACAACTCTGCACCTGACTGCTCTCTCTTCCAGGAGAAGGGCCGTGTAGTTCCGGACAGTTCATCCCTTCCTGCCCACCAAGGCAGACCATAAGGAGAAGAGATGGCTTTGGGTGTTTTTTTTTTTTGGGGGGGGTGATGGGAGTAAAGGATTAGGGGAGGCACAAAGAAGGATAAAGAAAAGTATCTGGTTTGCTTTTTTTTTTTTTTTGGCACTGAGGATTGAACTCGGGGGCATTCTACCTCCGAGCTACACTCCCAGCTCTTTTTAATTTTTTGTTTTGAAACAAAGTCTTGCTAGGCAGTCTCACTACTTGCTGAGGCTGTCCTTGAACCTGTGATCCTCCTGTCTCAGCTTCCCAAGTACTGGGATTACAGGGGTGCGCCACCACGCCCAGCCTGGTCTGCCTTTTGGTCCACTTCTGGCAGCCAAGAGTGTCATGCTCCACAGCCAGGAGAAGTACTGCCTGCGTGCCTAAGGGAGGGTTCCAATCTTTATCCTTGCCCAGTTGGCCTCATCTGGTCTAGCAAACATCCCAGACAGAACAAGAACGACCGGCTGCAAAGTCCCCAAATTGGTCATCAGAGCCTTGGGGTTTCTTCTGCATAGACATGTAGCCCCACAACAGACCTGCCCCTCCTTGATCCCCTCCCTCCCCCCTCTGACCAGGGCACATACCATTGTTCCCTCCTGAGCTCTTAAGGAGCTGCCCATGCCAGGCGCAGTGGTGCACATGACTTGGGAGGCTGAGTCAGGAGGATTGTAGGTTTGAGGCCAGCCTGGGCAACTTAGTGAGACTCGTGTAGCTCAGTAGTAGAGCCCCCCTAGGTTCAACCCTTAGTGTGTCTATCTCACACACACACACACACACACACACACACACACACACACTGCCCAATAGTCTGATGGAGCTGTTCTAAGACTGAGAGAAGCTGAAACACAAAGCAGTCCCTGGGTGGTGGTGGGGAATGGAAGAGGGTCTCAGTAGTTCCCACCTCCAGGCTGTGGGGGTGCAAATCAAGGGGACATGGGTGTGCAGCATAGTCCTGTCCCCCAACCCACCCCTGAGTCCCCAGTGGCTGGAGCCTGCACCCTCTATTTGTGCTGGAGGAAGCCTGCTGTCTCCAACTGAGAGCAGGCCGGCCCCAGGCTGCCCTTTTTTCCTTGGAGAAGCGATTGGGGTTTCCATGGTGGCTTCGACATCCTGGGGCTGAGGAAGCTCTTGGAAGACTATTTTCTTCCTTTTCCATTTTGTCACACTGCTGACTGGTCGGGTGTCTGGGTCAGAGGCAGTCTGGGGCCGGGTGGGTGTCAGAATCCCTGGCTCGGCTTGGCAGTCGGGGATTCAGAGCCCAGTTGCCTCTGGCTGCTGTGGCCAATCTCAGAGTGGGAAGTTCGGATCTCCCCAGGACTAAGTGAGTCTTCTGTGAGGGTCTCCTGGGCCAGGCCCAGTGAGTGGGCCGGTGGTCCGGGAAGCGCTCGGCAAGGTGAGGTGGGTCCCAGTTTTTCCTTGTGCTCACTAGGGACCAGCGATCTGCTCAGTGTTGCCACCAGGCCTGGGGCTTGTGGTATATTTCTCTTATTTAATCATTAAACTTGCACTTCTAGACTCCATTATTCCTGTTTTATAGGAAACTGAGGCTCAGAGAAGTAGGGCAACATGCCTAAGTTACACTGTAAGTGGCAGAGCTGGGAGTCATGCAGATTTTTTTTTTTTTTTTTTTTGCGGTACTGGGGATTGAACCCAGGGGCATTCTACCTCCGAGCTACACCCCCGGCCCTATTTTTCATCCTTTATTTTGAAACCGGGTCTCACAAAGTTGCAGAGGGCCTCACTAAGTAGCTGAGGCTGGCCGCGAACCCGGATCCTCCGGTCTCCACCTCCCAAGTACTGGGATTACAAGCATGCGCCACCACGCCCGGCTAGTCACGCAGATTTGATGGGTTCTAAAGCCGTGGTCTTCCTACCTCCCTATACCCGCTTCTCAGCCAACACATGCCAGAGAGCAAGAGTACAGTGGAGCGCTCAGTCACTGCCCCAGCCGTCCTGACTCATATACCACTTAGTCCTGTGTTCCTTCTTTCCTCGCCATTTGATTGTAAAATAATTGAAAACAAGGTTTATATCTAAATCATCTTCGTACCCCTTGTAGCTCTTAGCTCAGTTGGGTGCTTGATAAAAGCCTGCTGATGGAACAAAACATCTTCCCAGTTTCTTCCAAGTGGAATTTTCCTGGAGTTGCCCTTATCTTAATGTTCCTGTTCTCAGCTACAGGGCTCTGTCCTTCAGCCTTGGCCCGATAGGGTTAGAGTGTGACAGGGGAAAGGGAAAGGGCAGGAAAACTTCACTTTATAGAGTGCTGATCCCCCTGTGAAGTAGAGTATATACAATTCTGCATTTTAAAGAAAATGAGGTTGATTTCAGAACATGGTCTGAAGTTCTAATTTCACCCCAGTGTTGCTTTATTTCTGTTTGATCTTCAGTTAGTTTTGCCTCTGAAAGGTTTATTTTTTTCTGGTCTACAGCATCCTTTCTAAATAGTTAATGATCTGGAAACAATGTCTTTAAACATACTAGGGGAGTGATTCTCCTTGCAAAGGTAATGCTATATTCATGGTGGGAATAAGCACACCGGGGTATTTTAATGAAAGAACATGGCTTTGGAGTCGGAAGTCAGGGGTTTGAATAACCTTACTTGCTTGGGATGACTTTTTGGAGCCTTTTCTTCTCTGCCTTTAAAATGGGGTTAATGATACCTGCCCTTCCTGTGTCCCTGATCTTCATGGGGATCAAATGAGAAGATAGGAAAGCATTCAGTCCTATGTCCGAGATGGTATAAATTGTTATCTCGTAAATTTGCTTTTTTTTTTGCGGTACTGGGGATTGAACCCAGGGGCATTCTACCTCCAGGCTACACCCCCCGCCCTTTTTTTTTTTTTGCGGTACCGGGGATTGAACGCAGAGGCCTTCTACCTCTGCGCTACACCCCCGGCCCTATTTTTTATGCTTTATTTTGAAACCGGGTCTCACGAGGTTGCGGAGGGCCTCACTAAGGAGAGAGAGAGAGAGACAGAGAGAGACAGAGCGAGAGCTGAGGCTGGCTGCGAACCCGGATCCTCCGGTCTCCGCCTCCCAAAGTACTGGGATTACAAGCGTGCGCCACCGCGCCCGGCTTCCCCCGCCCTATTTTTTAATCTTCATTTTGAAACAGGGTCTCACTAAGTTGTGGAGGGCCTCACTGAGTAGCTGAGGCTAGCCGCGAACCCGGATCCTCCAATCTCAGCCTCCCAAGTACTGGGATTACAAGCGTGCGCCACCACGCCCGGCTGCATTTTGTGCATTAAGTCCTTTTAAAGCTGTGCACAGCTTAACTCTGCTTCTTCCCGATTCTGTGGTGACTTAGCTCTGCTGGAGCATCTGGGACACTGGTGACACACAAAGTCCCCAGGGGTGTGAATTGGATCTGGAGAGAGGTTCTTATCCAGAGAGGGCTGGGAGCATGCTTTGTGCTGAGTACAGAGGCCATGTGGGACGAAACAGGGTTTGATTTGTGTAATCCAACCTTGCTGGATACCACAGCCAGTTTTTTTTTTTTAAACCCTTTTACTAGTTGGCCTCCACCAGGCGAGAGGCTGCGGCTATCACACAGAGCCTATCTTTTGACCTGGCCAGACATCAGTTGTTCCTGACCTCAGACAAGCGGGTTATCTCTCAGACATGACTCGTCTGTAGTCAGTCCAGTGTGCATGTGTTGAGCACCTACTGTGTACCCTCCACATTCCCTGTTCTACAGGATGAGTGACTGAGCTTTCTATTAGAGTGCCTTGCACAAAGTGGGGATTTAAACACATATGACCTGATGCCTGTACCCCCTGACCACAGTAGGAAGGTGAGGCCGAGGCAAAGAAGACCTGTGGGTCTCTGGAGCCTACCTACACTCTCTCGGCTGAGAACACTTTTTATTTTATTTTTTGTCATACTAAGGATTGAACCCAGGACCTTACACATGCTAGGCAAATACTCTACCACTGAACTCTATCCCCAGCCCTTTTATTTTTTATTTTGAGACAGGGTCTCACAAAGTTGCAGAGGCTGGCCTCAATCTCACGATCCTCCTGCCTCAGCTTCCAAAGCCTCTGGAATTACAGGTGTGTACCATCATGCTCAGTTGAGGAGAACACTCTTATCCTTTATGACAGGGCTCCTTCCCTTGGGCATTGTGTGTTCTTTCCCTCTATGCCTTGGTTCTGGGCTTTGTGTGAGTTTGAGGGCCCTGGGGGAAGCTTTCCATTCCTTGTCCCTGGCCCCCCACCCCTAGCAACCCCAACTGTGTTTTCTGGGATCCCTATTCTGTGAGGGGCACTCACACTGGGTTGGGAGAGCCGGACCTTTCTCCAGGTGTTTGTCCTCATTGGGCTCAGATTGTGTGCTGGGCGCCATGCCAGGTGCCCGCGAGTCAGCGGCTGGGCACACTCTTTCCTGGTTCCCCCTTCCGTCTCCCCTCTCCTCCGCAGCCTCCTCTGGAAGGACCCGTAATCTCTGGTGTTTTGGTGTTTTTGTGTCCTTCATCCTGTTCAGTGAAGGCTGATTTCCTTCCTCCTTACTGTTTCTCTCTTTGGCCTCCCTTCAAGTCCTTTTTCTTTTCTTTCTAGTCAAGCCCTTTTGTTTAACTTTTAGAAAATATTTTATTTATTGTTGTTCCTTGTAATCAGGGCCCTTTTTGATTCTCTGGGTGCGAGGCAGCATGGTTTCCTTTTGAGGGCTGCCCAGAAGGCAGGAGAGGGCTGAGTGGAGTGTATTCAACTCTGCTTGTGCCCAGGGAGGCTCTGAGCCTGTGGCTAGGCTCCAGCCCTACCCCTCCTGCTCTCCCCACCAGGCTGATAGGACCCAGTCACTAGTGGTGGCATTGTCATCCTGAAGGTAATTGTGATGGCAAATTCCTTAGGGTTGGAAATCACCTCAGTGGTTTCCCAGATCCTGTCTGTGGCCTGACTGCCACAGAGCCACCTGGGCAGGACACACCTCCAGCTTGGCCACCAGGGCCGGGGGGTGACTTTAGTGGAAAGAGGTTGAAGGAGACTGAAGAAGACATCTAATTATAAAACGTTTTCTTTTAGGCTTCAGGATCCTGAGTGATTTTGTCTTCTCTGTGGTTTCATGTGTGTGTGCGCGCGCGCGCGTGTGTGTTTTCAATTTTTCTACAATTAGCACGTATTCCTTTGTGATTAAAATACACAGTGATAGCCGGGCGTGGTGGCTCGCGCTTGTAATCCTAGTACTTGGGAGGCTGAGACCGGAGGATCCGGGTTCGTGGCCAGCCTCAGCTACTTACTGAGGCCCTCCGCAATTTAGTGAGACCCTGTTTCAAAATAAAGAATAAAAAATAGGGCTGGGGGTGTAGCTCGGAGGTAGAATGCCCCCGGGTTCAATCCCCAGTTCCGCAAAAAAAAAAAAAAAAAAAAAAAACGCAGTGAATGTTACTTCTGATTTTTAAAATATCACCCAGAAAGCTCATTCAATATACAAATTCCTGGGCCCCTTCCCTGGAGAGCCTGACGCTGTTGGTCTGGGCGAGGCCTGAGGACTCTATAACAGCAGCTCAGCTGATTCTGTGGCACAGTTGGTTTGGAAACCATGGATCTAATACAATGCCTGCATTTTCCTTCAAGTGTATTCTCACAAGCGGGTCCCTGGGAGATCCCGGCCTAAAGCCAGCCCTCGGATTCCTGGTCTGAGGATTCAGCCACCACCATAGTGCCTTCCTTCCAATCTGTGAGCCCTGAGGACTGGCACAGGCAGAGACAAGGAACCAGATTCTTCCTGAAGACTGGCCGTGTGCCCTACTCCTGCACGTGTGCCTGCCTGTGTCCCTGCACACCTCGGCCTTCCTCTCCGATAGCATTTCCTGACCCACAGGTCCCGAAATACCCCCAAAGGATTTGGGTGAGGCTGTTGCCTTGCCTCATCCCCAGAGACCTCTGGCCCAGGAAATTACCCAGGCAAAAGATGGCCTCCACTAGTGGAATTTGGGAGAAACTGAGGCATACAGAGGTGGGTTTGGCCCAGGCCTCAGATCTCCCTTCTTTAGCCATTGACCTGTTTTGAGATGGTTTAGTGAAGGGAAAGATAGAGGATGTACTTTGGTATAAGAGGAACGGTGATACTCAAAGCACAATGATAATAGGTGGGATATCGCTCTAGGGCCCGGTGGCCTGGGTTCAATCCTGTTCCTGCCACTTACTAGGTACGTGGTGGCTAAGTTACCTAACGTGGTAATATATACCTACTTTCTCGGGTTTCAGGAGGACCAGAGGAATTTAACTTGTGCACAAGAGTGCCTCCTATACTACAGCGTGCCTCCAGACACCTGGGGATCTTGTTAAAAATGCACCTTCTCAGTCAGTGGGCCTGCATGTTTAGGGAGCTCCCAGATATTACCAAGTCTGCTGGCCCACTTTGAGAAGCCAGGATGTGGCGCGGTCAGCACAGAGCCGGACACACACTCTGTGCTACTATTACTGTGACGATCGTGGTTGTTATCACCACTTGGCCTTTTCAGATAGGCACCTGAGGAGTCAGAATGCCAGCAGACATGCCTCTCCAGGACTCTGTCTTTTTTCCTGGATTCTCCTTCTGTTCCACCACATGCCCTTTGCACCTGTCCTGGGCAGCAGCTGGGGAGGGGAGGCGGGAGGCGGAGTCCTCTGCCCAGCTGCTGCAGGCCGGAGTCCATTTTCACGCTGCTTTACTCTAACCAGATTTTGTTAAGCCGGGTGTGTTTCCTCTTTTTACTCATCTTTGTTTACAAAACACAAGGAAGCCATCAGTCTCCCTGCCTGCTGCCAGGCCTCTCTGTGGCACACCGGCTTCCCTTCCCCTCCTTGGCCTCCGCTTGCTAGGTTGTTTTCCGGCCTCTCTTCCGCAGGGGAAGGAGGAACGCTGTTGTCATGGATATGAGCCTTTGCGTGTTCACCCGGGTTGTCGGGAGCCTGTGGTCAGCCTCAGTGGACACCACTTTTCTCTTTGTGACCTAGGGCAGGGGGAAGGCAAGCCTGGCAACCCTCATGGTGTCCTGGTGAGAGGTCAGGAAGGCTGGGGCTGGACGGAACCTTGGAGCTCTGGGAGTCCAGGAAACCTGCGCTCACCTTCCAGTTGCTCTCCGGACTTACTCTGTCCTTTTCCCATCTGAGTAGGAGTTGCTTGGTCGGTGGGTGCCGAGGGCTATGGTTAAAGACTGTCTAAGAGCTGGACGTGGTGGCGCACGCCTGTGAACCCAGTACTTAGGAGACTGAGATAAGAGGATTGCAGGTTTGAGACCAGCCTCAGCAACTTAGCGAGACCCTGTTTAAAAATAAAAAATTAAAGAGGTGGGGGGTGGAGCTTGGAGGTAAAATGGCCCTGGGTTCAATCCCCAGTACCCCCCCTCAAATAAAAGACTAAGAAAGGTCTCCAGCTCCCCTGGTCACTTCACATAAACCTGCTTGCTGACTGGGCTACTGAAGGAATCTGAGTCCAGCCTGTTCTGGCCCCTTTCAGCACACTAGCTTTTTATTCCCCTGTCCACTGAGAACCCTGTGGAGAGGCCCCAGTCCTCCTCTCCTGGCAGACAAGGAGAGAACAAAGACTGCCTCTTCCAGCACCCCGTGGTCCCCTCTGGGCCTCTGCTGGCCCCTGAGAAGTGGTACCTGTATAGGCAGGACACCAGCATAAACCTGTGAGCCGGTGACCCCTGAACTTTGCTCTCAGCCTCCCAGCCTGACAGCAGGACCTGGGATAACCTCCAGAGCGTGGTGTGCATTCTTTGTTTTTGTTTTGTTTTCAAGTATGTTCTTGCTTAACGTTTAATTGGCTCCAGTCAGTAGGAAAGCGCTCCAAGAGGGATTATTTATGGCTTACTGTCAAGAGCAGCTATAAAAAGGGCAGCACTGAGCTGGAGATGCTGGGAAGGGGGAGAGGGCGGACGCACAAGTGTGTGTGTGTGTGTGTGTGTGTGTGTGTCTGTGTGTGTGTGCGTGTTTGCACTGGATGAAATCAGATTTTTGCTGCCTCAGCAGTGTGGTTTAAATTGAAGATTAACCCTTTGACCTTCACAGTGTCAAATCACTTGCAGATGGAGGTGCCCCCCTTCTTTCTCCCCTTGTTCTCTGTGTTACTTTGGAGTGGGGGGAGGGGGCACTTCTCTTTCTCTCTGAAGCAAGTTTGTTGTTCATGCAGCTGAGGTTTGGGGGGGCTCAGGAGCCAATCTGATTAAAAGCAGCACTTGGCTAAACTCTGGAAAATCCTGCGAGCAGGGGAAAAGTCTAATCCTCTTGTGCACAGTGCATATCGAGCCTGGTCTTTTCTCTTGCATGTTAAAACTGCAATTGTTTTTGGAGGACCCAAGCATCTCCTCATCCGTATCTCTCGCCCCCTGCCCTGCTCCCCTGGTTTGCTGGACTGGTGGGATTGCAGGGCTGGCCCTGAGGCATGGAGATTTGAGCTTTTATAGGAGATGATAAGAAGTGGTCTAGGTACTTGGCAGTGATGGTGATCTCTCTCCTTTCTAGCACCAGCAGAACCGAAATCGTGTGTGGTGGCAGATCCTCCTCTTCCTACACAACCTCGCTTTAAATGGAGACGAGAACAGGGGCAGGGCAGGTCCCAGGTGAGGCCGGGCTGCCCTCTTCGCGTGGGGCACCAGGAACACAGTCTGGAACAGAGGGACGTCGGGGAAGACCGACACTGTGTCTTGTGAATTTGTTTGTTATTATTTTTAAATTTTCTCTGTGTGTACATACCACATACCCCAGCGGGACCTTCTTTCCCCATTCAGGGCCTCGGCCGGGAAGGGGCTTTTGTCAAACACTGTTGATGGAGAGGCTGATGTGTCTGTGATGGTGGGAACTCCCAAGGGCTCTGACAAGTAGATTCTTCGGTTCAGCAGGTGTCGAAGATGACCTGTTAGCGATGCTCTCCAGGAAGTGGACTATTGTTTTTCTACAGGAACTCAGTTAAGAAATAGGAGACTGGGTTAGACCCCCAGTTCCTCCATCATACCTGTCAGCCCTCCACTGAGCAAGGAGGCCGTGATCCTCACGGTCACCCTGTTTTAACCCACCAGGGCCTTAGCCAGGGGCCTCCCAGCTAAGGATGGCAGCGTCACTAAGCTGGCCAGCCAACTCCATAGCTGTGTTCTCACTTGGCCTGGCCACTGCCCACCCCGAGGGCTCAGGGATTCTCACCCAGACCCTGTCACCCTCAGCAGACCTCAGGGAGGGTTGGGTTTCCCCAAGGACCCCCAAAGGTGCCACAGAATGAACCAAGCTTCTGGGTAGGCCTCAGATCTGATTTGGCCCCGCGTAGAGGCCCCAGGATTGGTCCCAAGGTGCAGAACCACTGCCGCCTGTGCTGCCTGGCACTGGCTGGGTGTCAGCCACAGTTGAGCCGAACAGCCAGTCAACACGCTGCACCTAGCAGTCTGTTCCTTTGTTAGCTCTGTCTTCAAAAGACCCAGCCAACTGGACTGCGCTCCACCCCCACGTCAGCACCATGGGACATAAAGGAGCAGTTTGCAGGGGCAAACGTATGCAGTGGACATGTGGCAGCCATCCCACAGATAAAAGTCAGCCCCAGAGGCCCCAGAACCCTTGGTTTCCTTGGAAACAACATACCTCCTCCCCCTCATCCCCATTCCTTTTTCACACCTAGTGGGATACATGAAGAAGCCAGGACAGTGGCTTTGTCAGCTGAAAAGTGACTCTTAGAGGAACAGACAATGATCAGAGTGTGGAACCGTCAAAGCTGGGTACACATTTCCTGTCTTCCTCCAGCTTCCAGCCAGGCCACTCTGGAACCCAGCAGGATCACAGCTGCCTCTGAACTTCTTCCCTTCTCTCCCTGCTGTGGCACTAATGGAGGGAATTCAAAGCAGCTGGTCTGGCAGCTCTGCTCGCAGACACAGGGAATCTGTTCACCAGACACCTAGAAATTGAATTATAATTTTTGCATATATTAAAAAAAGACAACATTGGTGCTAAAGATAAAGCAAGGCCCAAAGAGAGGATGGCTTTCCTGAGCAGAGAAGACCCCGGGACTACTCAAGGAAACTGGAGGAGCAGTCCAGAGCAGACTCAAATCTAAACAAGCCCAGACCCCTCTGGTTCTGCAGAGAGGAGGTCTTCAGAACTGTCGAAGGACAATTGATCTTCTGGATGTACGGTGGGGCAGGTTGTTCTCTGCACAAGGGCACCTGCAGAGGGAGCTAGTGGAGGCTGAAAGCCAGCCTATACTCGGTTCCCTAAACTGCTCTGATGTGGAGCTGTATCTTCTCAGAGTTAGGGGTGCCTTTCCTAAATTGCACAAAGATACCGTATGCCCTCACAGTGGTCCTGAGAAAGACCTCATAACTGTGTGTAAGCCTTTGTTTTGTTCTGCTCAGATGACCTGGAGATATTACCTCTTCTTGGCCAGAATCATTTTCTCAGGGTGTGTACCATGGTTTGTCTGCTAAGAAGATGGGTTCCTGCTTACAAGGAAAAGGAGCCCAGGAAAGGGATATGAAGACTGGCTCTGGGACACGCGCCCATTATGAAATCCAGCTTTCCCTTCCCTATGCACCTCCATGAAATTTTACAATGTGTATAGAACACAGGGTGTTCTCCTCTCTCCTGGGTCGAGGCTTTGATAGGCAGGCAGCTGGTGTTGGCTTGAGTGGCACACAAACACACAGACTTGTTCAGAGCAGCCACTTTTAACCCCCCTTGATAGAATTTCCACCTGTGCTGAGAGAGAAAATGGTCCAGACCTTGGTGCTGAGGCCAAGCCATCAGCTTCAGAGACCTTGCCAGGCCCAGGATGGGTGTCCTGTGGCCTGTCCTGAGAACGGAGCCCAGAGTTTGACAAGCCCACTGGAACATCAAGCCTGGGACTGGGTGGAAGTTGGTCTCATGGCGCTGCCTCCATCTTATACCAAGCCAGGAACTAAGACACTGTCATAGGCAAGCCTGGGCAAAATCCCCCCTCAATAAAATACCCTAACCAGGATGGGGATATGGATGGGCTAGGTCCCCAGAACTACCAAAAAGGAAAGAAGGGGGAAAAAAAAACCAACACGTGACCCCCTAAGAGGTAATCTGCAGTACAGCCCCAGGAGGGAGAGGCTCCTCCTGGCTGGCCCTTTTAATTGGCCTTATAGTCCCCAAGTCTAGCCTGGAGAGATGTCCCTCCAGCTCCCACCCCCACCCCCGGAGCCTGGCTGTCTCTAGCTAGGGTGGAGATCCAGATTTAGAGGGAGGGAGAGTCTGACCTGGGTCCTGACCTGTAACCAGCTGAAGGCCAGTGTGGCTTTTGTGCAGGGGTGGGGGTGGGGCGGGGGTGGGAGAGCAGGGCTGGAAACCTCAGTGTAGAAATGCCCTAGAGGGAGGGGAGCCTGAGATTCAGGGTCCAAACAATCCCTCTAGTTCAGAACCCCCAGTGGGGGTTTCTAGAAGCCTTAGATTTGTGGGGGGGACGCCCCAGGCGGCATATTGACTTCCCCAGTGAGGCTGGAGGATTTAGCCCGGCATCTCTGCATGGCTTGATTCAGAGTCTGGGCTGCTTCAGAGCTGCCCCTGGTGTCCTTCTCTTGCTCAGTCTGAGGTGGAAAGGTCACCTCCTAGTGACCTCCCTGGGGAGTGGGGAGCGGGTCCGGAGCTCTGTGGCAGGTGTGTTTCTATTGCTGAGGGGCCGGGCTGACGTGCCTCGCTGCCCCTGGCAGTTCAGCTCAGGCCTGGCACGGCAGGGAGGGGGCTGTTTGGGACAGTCCAGGAAAGGGCCTGCGAAGCCACTGTGACTGGGCAGGAGGCTAGTGGGGATTGAGCCTTGAGGGAAGCTTAGTTTTTCCATACATGGGCCGGCCTCCGCCTAAGGTGCTCAGAGCATGCCGGCTCCCAGGCCTGCGCCCCTCTCAACATGCAGGTGGCCAGTGCCTCTCCCTGCTCTGGGAGCTCTGCCCAGAGGCCCACCCCACCCCCGGACCCAGGGGCTGGCGTGGGGGAGACCCAGTGAGATGTAGCATTTCGTTCATCCCCAGGTAGTTGCCTGGGCACTCTGCCTTAGGGAGAGGAGTGGGGACCCGTTATTTTTTAATCTGTACAGAGTATTTGGCTTTCTATTCTTCATATGCATATATGTGTATGTGTGTATATCTTCTTCCTCCATCACTTGGTACAATTTTTAATAAAACCATGTAAAGCAAAGCTGGTCTTTCTTTTTTGAGGTGTGGTAAAAATGTAAGGGGATTTTTTATTACTTATTTTTTTTGGTACTTAGGGATTTAACCCGGAGGCATTCTACCTATGAACTATACCTCCAACCATACATAGATGATAGATAGATAGATAGATAGATAGATGATAGATAGATAGGTAGATAGATGATAGATAGATTTTTTTCATTTTGAAACAGGGTCTCTCTCAGTTGCTGAGGCTGCCTCAAACCTGTAATCCTGTCTCTGCCTCCTAAGTACAAGTATGCACCATCGCACCTAACCCTAACCCTGCCAAATTTCTCTATTTTTAATGCCAAATAACTGCCTCTTCTACTGTAACTCATGGCACTTCTCACCACTCTGTTTGGACAGAGAGGTTTGTTTCTACTGGAGTGTGGTATAGCAGGGCCTCGTGTAGTGTCTGGATGTTATTTTACATTTCACAAGCTGGGTTCTAATTGCGTCCTTTAAGCAGTTCCTCTGAGCTACACAGGGAATCAGTAGGTGACTGGTGACAATAATGTCTTTCTTGCAAGTCATCTGCCCCTCCTTTGGGTAGCAGCCTGAGAGCTCTCCCTTATCCCACCCCTCCCCCTTCCTCTCTGAGCCGGCCAGAGGAAGCACAGTGCGAGGGGCACAGTGTAAGGGCACAGCCGCCCAAGTTGGGGCCAGGCTGTGCTGCTCCTCAGCTATGTGGCCTTGGGCAGGTCACATAATCTCTCTGTGCCTCAGTTTCCTCAGCTACAATGTGAGATAATAGCACCTACCCGTAAGGTTGTTTTGAGGGTTAAATGTGTGACTGTGTGTAAGGTGCTTCAAAATAGTGCAGGGTATATGTTGAGCTTTCAATAAATGTTAGCTATTAATCATATTCTTTTTTGTGTGTACGTGTGATACTAGAGATTGAACCCAGGGGCATTCTACGGCCAAGCTACACCCCAGCCCTATTTTTTTATTTTATTTTGAAACTGGGTCTCGCTAGATTGATGAGAGTTTCATTACTTGCTGGGGCTGTCCTCAAACCTGCAATCTTCCTGTCTTAGTCTCCCAAGTACTGGGATTACAGGTGTGCTCCACCACATCCGGCTTAATCATATTATTTTTATTATTATTTGCAGGCAATGGATGAATAAGCTCGTGTGTGTGTGTGTGTGTGTGTGTGTGTGTGTGTGTTACTGGGAATTGAACCTAGGGGCATTCTACCTCTGAGCCACACCCCCAGCCCTTTTTATTTTTATTTTGAAACAGGGTCTCACTAAGTTCCTGAGGCTGTCCTCAACCTGAGGACTCAGCTTCCTGAATACTGGAATTACAGGCAAGTGCCATCATGCCCAGTTCAGGCTCTTCTTACTTGGAGACGTCTCTAGAACTTACATTCTCTCTTTCTCTGTTCCATTGTCTATTTTTTTTTCTTTTTTGTGGTACTGAGGATCAAACCCAGGGATGCTCTACCACTGAACTATACCCCCAGCCCTTTTGTTTTGTTTGTTTGTTTTTTGGTACTGGGAATTGAACCCAGGGGCATTCTACCTCTGAGCTACACCCCCAGCCCTATCTTATTTTTTGTTTTGAAACAGGGTCTCACTAGGTTTCTGAGAGTCTCATTACTTGCTGAAGCTGTCCTCAAACCTGCAATCCCCCTGTCTCAGCCTCCCAAGTACTGGGGTTACAGGGTGTGCCACCATGTCTGGTCCCAGCTCTTTTTATTTGAGACAGGGTCTCACAAGTTGCCCAGGTTGGCCTCGAACTTGTGATCCTCCTGCCTTAGACTCCTGAGTAGCTGGAATTACAGGTGTGTATGCCTAGCTGCATTGTCTTAATGTAAGTCATCTTGTCTGGACAACTACAGGGCCTCCTGACTGTCTTGTCAGCCTTGCCCCTTAGTGCTGACCACTGCCCCCACCTTCTCTGCTGCCAGGCGGCCTTTCTAAAGGCAGCTGTGACCCCGTCACCCATTGGAAAACTCTCTCAGCTGCTTCCTTAACCTGCCTCTCAAGGTAGCCCTTATATTAGTATTCTGTGCGTTCCACACAACAAATTCCCCCAAATTTAGTAGTTTTTTTTTTTTTTTTTTGCGGTACCGGGGATTGAACCCAGGGGTGTTTTACCTCCGAGCTACACCCCCGGCCCTATTTTTTATCCTTTATTTTGAAACCGGGTCTCACGAAGTTGCAGAGGACCTCACTAAGTAGCTGAGGCTGGCCGCAAACCCGGATCCTCCGGCCTCCGCCTCCCAAGTACTGGGATTACAAGTATGCGCCACCACGCCCAGCAAATTTAGTAGTTTAAAATAACAGACATATATTATCTCACAGCTTCTATGGGTGAGGAATTCAGGAGCAGCAGCCCAAGGTTTGATGAGATGCTGCTATTAAGGTGGAGACTCCTTGCGGCCAGCCTCAGCAACTTAGCAAGGCCCTCAGCAACTTAGTGAGACCCTGTTTCAAAATAAAAAACAAAAATAGGTCTGGGCGTGGTGGCACACGCCTGTCATTCCCAGCACTTGGGAGGCTGAGACAGGAGGATTGCAGGTTCGAGACCAGCCTCAGCAACTTAGCAAGACCCTGTTTCAAAATAAAAAATAAAATTGAGCTGGGGGAATAGCTGGGAGGTAGAATGCCCCTGGGTTCAATCCCAGTACCATGAATAAATAAATAAATATGTTGGGGGTGTAGCTCAGAAGTAGAATGCCGCTGGACCCCTGGGTTCCATCCCCAGTACCAAAAAAAGGCAGAGATTCCTGTTCTGGGGGGTGTAGCTCAGTAGTAGAGCACTTGCCTAGCATATGAGAGGTCCTGGGTTCAATCCCCAGCACTGACCAAAGAAAAGTGGAGATTTCTGAAGCACCCATTTAATTTGCATGAATCTAGCAGTATACTTAAGCTGAGAAAGGGACAGAGGAGGGAGAGGGAAAGAGAGAGTGAGATACCTAGTGATACGGTGCAGCCCCCCCCCCTTCCATTGCATGGGCAGGTGGTGCCCGGGGGCCGGGGCGTGATATAGAACATGCATACCTGGCCTCATACCACACCAGCATCTGGTCACACTCAAAGATAAGTTTCTGAGCCTGGCGTGGTGGCTCACGCTTGTAATCCCAGTACTTGGGAGGCGGAGACTGGAGGATCTGGGTCCGTGGCCAGCTTCAGCTACTTAGTGAGGCCCTCCACAACTTCGTGAAACCCGGTTTCAAAATAAAGAATAAAAAATAGGGCCGGGAATGTAGCTTGGAGGTAAAACTCCCCTGGGTTCAATCCTTGGTACTGCCAAAAAAAAAAAAAAAAGATAAGTTTCTCTGGTCCAGCAGGGTCTAAATGCCAGCCAGTGTTTTCCTCATTGACACAACAGAAGGAAAGGCTGGCTGGCTGGGATTTCCTGAGAAGTGATCAGGTCTGCTTGTTGAACTTCATGGGTACTTTAAAGGATTTTCAAGGACAGTTTTCACTTCACGTGATTTCTGCCTCACAGAAGGTCTTGGAACCAATCCCGTGTAAAATGAGACTCCTTTGGACCACTAAACCCAACCACTCTGCCCTTAATCCCCTGCTTCCCAGGAGAACTTCTTGCCCTCCCCACTGGGAAGGCTCAGTGTGGAATTAGAATCGGAATTGGAGTCGCCCTGCAGGGAGGGCAACTCCAGTGGTGTTAGCCATGTCCTGGCTGGCCACTGCTTTGCTGCCATCCAAAGCCCCCTGGCTCCATGCCCCCTGCACTTGCATGAGTGACAACCCTGCAGAGAAGATGAGGTCCACTTGGTGAGGCAGTGGCACTGGCTGTGAGGACGAGGCACCACCCTAAGCCCACT
Organism: Glis glis; assembly: GCA_004027185.1. Lineage (NCBI taxonomy): Eukaryota > Metazoa > Chordata > Mammalia > Rodentia > Gliridae > Glis > Glis glis. The sequence continues at coordinate 18,456 of PVJS01034549.1, forward strand.
GCAGAAGAATCAGGCCACACGGTCCCTGTCCTGGAAAGTGTGTCCTGTAAGAAATCCAGGTGGTATGGAGCAGTGGAAAACCTGCCCGGCCACAACCTAGGAGACTAGGGCTTTTCAGTACTGGGGATCGAACCCAGGGTCACTCTATCACTGAGCTACATCCCTAGCCACCTCCCCCCTTCTTTTTTTGGTACTTGAAATTGAACCCAGGGCCATTCTACTGCTAAGCTACCCCAGGCCTATTTTAAAATTTTGAAACAGAGTGACGCTAAATCGCTGAGGCTGGCCTCAAACCTGTGATCCTCCTGTTGCAACCTCCTGAGTACTAGCATTACAGGTGTGCACGACCATACCTGACCTTTTTTTTTTTTTTTTTTTTTTTTTTTTTTTTTTTTTTTTTTTTTTTTTTTTTTTTTTTTTTTTTTTTTTTTGAGACAAGGTCTTGCTAAGTTGCCCAGGCTGGCCTTGAATTTACAATCTTCCTGCCTCAGCCTCCTGAGTTGCTGGGTTTACAAGGTGCATATCGTTGTGCTGGCTGACACTAGTTTTGTTTTTTGTTTTTTTTGGTACTGGGGATTGAACCCAGGGGCATTCTACCTTGGAGCTACACCCCAATCTTATTTTTTATTCTTTATTTCTTTTTTTTGTGTGTGGTACCGGGGATTGAACGCAGGGGTGTTCTACCTCCGAGCTACACCCCCGGCCCTATTTTTTATCCTTTATTTTGAAACCGGGTCTCACGAAGTTGCAGAGGGCCTCACTAAGTAGCTGAGGCTGGCCGTGAACCCGGATCCTCCGGTCTCCACCTCCCAAGTACTGGGATTACAAGCATGTGCCACCACGCCCGGCTTATTCTTTATTTCTGAAACGGGGCCTCACTAAGTTGCAGAGGATCTCACTAAGTACCTGAGGCTAGTCATGAACCTGCAATCCTTCTGTCTCAGCCTCCCAAGTACTGGAATTACAAGTGTGCGCCACCACGCCGGGCTGACACTAGGTTTTTAAGCTGATTCTATCACTAACTGGCTGAATGATTTGGGGCAAGGAAGTAACTTCACCTCTCCTGTCTCGGGGGGAAGGGGTCCTCATCTGTCAGTGGGGTGGGACCAGACAGCATATCTATCATTTTGCCCAGCAGTTTCTTTTCCTTTTCTTTCTTTCTTTCTTTCTTTCTTTCTTTCTTTCTTTCTTTCTTTCTTTCTTTCTTTCTCTCTCTCTCTCTCTCTCTCCTTCCTTCCTTCCTTCCTTCCTTCCTTCCTTTCTCTCTCCCTCTCTCCTTCCCTCCCTCCCTCCCTCCCTCTCTCTCTCTCTCTTTCTTTCTTTTTGAACTCTTTTATTTCTGCAGAAATAATATATTGATCCTCTCCTCAGGAAAAGGCACGGATATACCCAGACATACTAATTGAGTGTCTGAATCTGTCACACGGTCACCAGGCTTCAGGACTACTGGTAAATGGTGAAGTAACAAGCAAAAGAACTAGCACTGCAAAAACTCAGAAATCAGCTGGGTGTGGTGATGCACACCTGTAATCCCAGAACTTGGGAGGCCGAAACACAAGAATCACAGGTTCAAGGCCAGCCTCAGCAACTTAATGAGACTCTTTAGCAACCTAGTGAGACCCTGTTTCAAAATAAAAAAAAAAATAAAAATAAGGGCTGGGAATGTAGCTCAATGGTAAAATGCCCCTGGATTTAATCTCCAGTATAAATAAATAAATACATACATACATAACCAAACACACCAACTCAGAAACCTGAGCAAGCCCTTTTCTCGCCCTGCTCCTGACACTCTTCTTATCGTAAGGAGTTGCCTCTGTGTCTCACCCGGTGTGCGGGGCAGAGAGGAGGGCGCCGCCCTGGAGTGCTTGTGTTTACTGCTTTTTTGTTTTGTTTTGTGGTACCGGGGATTGAACCCAGGGGCATCATATCTCCAAGCTACACCCCCAGCCCTATTTTTTATTCTTTATTTTGAAACAGAGCCTCACTGTAGCTGAGGCTGGCTCCGAACCTGCCATCCTCCAGTCTCAGCCTCCCAAGTACTGGGATTACAAGGGTGTGCCACCACACCCAGCTATCTACAGCATTTCTGATTCAAGAGACCCACACTTCCCATCAGCCACTCAGAGACTGAAGCCCTGACAATGGTCTGGTTCTTTCCGAGGCCACAATCCCTGCCCAAATACCCAAACAGGGCATGTGTGGCCACAGTTTTCTTTGTAGCCCTTCTATCTTATTCAGCTTAAAGAAGGCAGTGAACCTGGGCTTTTCCATAAACTCAGAAAGGGGTTTCTGATCTAGGAGTCTCGAGGCTCTTGCTGAGTGAGCTTGTGGGATGCAATCGGCCCTTGGAGGTGTAGGAGAACATGGCCCATGGCAGTGGGAGACCCACAGCTGATGCAGGCAGAGGCCCGGGAGCACTGCACAACCCTGATAAAAGCTTCTTGTTTTTCACGTGAGTGAGCCCAGGGTTCTGCCCCGTGAGTCTGTCTTTGAAGTGGAGACGGTTCAGTGCCTGGTGGCAACCTCATTACTAACACACCATTACATTTGCCAAGTGCCCTTGAGCCCCAGGCACTAATTTCATAGGTACCCAAAACACACACACTCAGGTGGGCTGGGTACTGTTCTAACTGGCAACCACAGAACATCCATCCGCCCCCAAGTCTGGCAGGAGGGAGGCTGTGGCCTCTCTGTTCTGCCTCAATGTTCTGCAATGCATTGCCATTCCAGATACATAATTCTGATGATCCCTCCCTGAAATGTAGAGAAGAGCTGGTGACATTTCATCTACTGGGGAAACTGTTAAACACCTGTATGACCGGATTTCATGACATTAAGGACCAACGAATATCCCCTTACCATTGCACGACTGACTATCATCATTGTGTGTGTATGTGTGTGTGTGTGTGTGTGTGTGTGTGTGTGAGTGTGTGTGTGCGTGTGTGTGTTATTGGGGATTGAACTCAGAGGCATTCTACCTCTGAGCTACACCCCAGCCCTGCTTTATCATCATCATCATTATTATTATTATTATTTTTTTTTTTTTTTTTTTTTTTT
>PVJS01034550.1:0-21515 GCA_004027185.1 Glis glis
GGGGGTGTAGCGCGGAGGTAGAACGCCCCTGGGTTCAATCCCCGGTACCGCAAAAAAAAAAAAAACAGGGCTGGAGATGTAGCTCAGTGGTAGAATGTCCCTGGGCTCAATCCCCAGTACCACCAAAACCTTACTCCTCAGTGTCTGTCTGAACAGAGGTCAGAGGTTCTCGTGGCCTGCAAGAGAGGAAGTTCATGATGACTCTGGGATTTGGGGTTCCACATGCAATTCCTGCAGGGAGGAGTCTTCATTTTGCTTCAACAAAAGGCAGCTTTAGGATATCCTACCTGTCCATACACGGTAGTGTCTAACGGCCTCGGGCCTGCTGTGGCTCTTGGAGTAACACTGTTCTCTCTGTTGTCTGATCGCTGTGATGGCTGCCCCAGAGCAGTTTCTCATAGCCGTGCTTATCCAATCCAGATGAATGAAAGGGAAGATAGTGAAATGTCCCGGATTGAGTAGGACACAGAGCCACAAGATGGGAGATTAAGGTCCTGCTTTACCCCCACCAGGGGTGAATTCCTCACGAGTTGACTGTGCCCAGATGGGGAGGGTAACGATGCTGCACCTGCTCGGTGAGCCCATGGGGCCCTCAGTCACATCTGCTCGTTAGACTAAGGCCCAGAAAAGTGACACCTTGCAGCATGTGGGCAGTTGAACTATGAAGTGGATGAGAGCTGATTAGCCTTTCCAGGAGCAGGCGATCAAGTGGAAATCTGAGGTCCACAAGCCAGGTTTGCCTCCTGCTCGCAGCTCAGAATCTTTGAACGGTCTCCCTCCGCCTCCCTCCCTGACCATTTGTTCTCGATTGTTACTTTTCGGGCTCTTATTATCCAAAGTATCCTCTCTCTGGAATAGTGCACAGTGCGTGTCAAGGTTCCGTCCACCAAAGGTACGTGAATTCTCCCAATAACAGATGCGGAAACTGAGGTCCAGAGACGTCGGGCAGCTCGCGTACAGGCTCGTGAGCTGGTGGGTGGCAGCGCCCAGGTTCAGTCCAGATCAACTTCAAAGCGAGTGCTCTCGGCTTCTCTACTAGATCTGCCATTTATCCCCCAGCCGTGGTGGTTTCTACCTTGGGCTAAGCCCCGCTCGGCGTTGTGTAGAGAGAGAGACCATTTGGATTAAGGTGTGCAGCTGCGACCTGCCCTGAGGCACCCACAGCAGCCACTTTCTCAGTTTCCACACTGTGGTCGCTCTCTAGTGGAGCAGAGACCCCGGGAAGATGCAACCACGACGAAATCAGGACATGGGGGATGCAAAGAAGGAGACCAGCTCCAAGCAAATGCATATTTATTAAGAGCAACAGACTTCTTTTATAGACAGAGTCCTGGGAACTTTGTACAGGAAGGCACTAGTCCAATCAAACCACCATGTATCTTTTTAAAACAAAGCTTCTATGAATTAAGACACTGAGCAGCCAAGTGCTTATCACTTTCTCAGGGAGCAAGAGCAAGAATATCAGGGAACTCGGATCCTCTGAGGCCGTAGCCTACCCTCTATACTCCGTTTCTCATCAGAACAGGCTGCGCTCTTGCAGGAAGTGTGCTTCCCGCCAGGCTCGGTGTGCCAAGCCTAGAGACACGCCACGTTCTCAGAGGACAGATAACATAGATCAGGCAGCTCCAGTCACCTCAGATCACCCACACCACACAATGCCTTTCCTCTGCCTCCCGCCTTTCCCTGGTCCTTCCAACCATTCGCTCTCATCTATACCTTCATTGCAAGCTCACATGGAAAACACGCGACTCTCCTGGTCAGTGTCATGTAGCTTGATGGTTCTCAGACGCCGGCAGACCCCATGTCCTCCGTCTCCCTCTCACAGGCCTGGTCTCCAGCGCCATTTGGTTTTACGGAATGTTACCTGTTTACATGGAAGAAATTGTTGATGTTAGGCAATGGGAGTAATCTGGCAACGCAGGAGTTTTTATTTTTATTTATTTATTTTTTTTTTTGTGGTACTGGGGATTGAACCCAGGGGCATTCTACCTCCTATCTACACCTCCAGCCCTATTTTTTATTCTTTATTTGGATACAGGGTCTCACTAAGTTGGGGAGGCCTCACTGTTAAATAGCCAAGGCTGGCCGCGAACCCGGATCCTCCCGTCTCAGCCTCCCAAGTACTGGGATTACAAGCGTGCGCCACCACACCCGGCTCAACGCAGGAGTTTTTGTTGCTTTTTCTTGCAGGATCTCTATGCAGTGATTAACGGTGGCATTGAGGAAACCACAGAGCTCCTGAAGCACCGATTTGACCACATTCTCTACACGGGAAGCACTGCAGTTGGGAAAATTGTCATGGAAGCTGCTGCCAAGTACCTGACCCCCGTGACCCTGGAACTGGGAGGGAAGAGTCCATGCTTCGTCGATAAGGACTGTGATCTGGACGTCGCCTGCAGGTGAGGCCGGCCCTGCCGCTCTGAGGTCTTCCCAGCCCAGCGGGGGCTTTTCCTAGCAGGTTGCTGTTAGCCTTTGCACGTGAACCCCACGCCTGTGGCTCCAAGATGCTCATTGAGCTCTGGTGGCCAGCGCGTTCAAGAGTAGCAGAAGTCGCCAGGCGTGGTGGCGCACGCTTGTAATCCCAGTACTTTGGGAGGCGGAGACCGGAGGATCTGGGTTCGCCGCCAGCCTCAGCTCTCTCTCTTTCTCTCTCTCTCTCTCTACCTAGTGAGGCCCTCCTCAACTTCGTGAGACCCGGTTTCAAAATAAAGTATAAAAAAATAGGGCCGGGGGTGTAGCGCGGAGGTAGAACGCCCCTGCGTTCAATCCCTGGTACCGCAAAAAAAAAAAAAGAGTAGCAGAAGTCTATCACAGATCATCTTTGGGTGCCACTGTGGGAAACGATGAGCCCGACACCCCATGGTCATCTTTTCCGTTCTCAAGATAAATCTGGCAAGAAATGTTAATGTTCTGTCGGCCAGTGAGCCAGGAAGTAGATAATCCAAAGTATTGTGTGTGCCTAGTGAAATCGTGAAATTTTCAGCTGACAGGGTATTATGTTGATCTCTTAACTGAGATCCTTTTTTGGACAAAAACCAGTATTACTCATCTTTTTAACTTTAAATAGCATCTTGCGGCTGGGAACTAGAAAACAAAAGGTTTCAGGTTCTCTGCTAAAGCAGGTTTTTGCCTACCAGGACACGCCAGAACACAGAACCCGCCGTGTGCTCCAGGCGATATGGCCTTCCCTCTCCTGCAGAGCTGGGGAGCTGAGCAGGAGGTGCAGAGTTAGGTCAGGGCTCTAGGTTGGTTTCATAAATAGAAGCACAAACCAGGTGTGATGGTGTCCGCGTATAATCCCAGTACTTAGGAGGATCGCAGGTTTGAGGCCAGCCTCAGCAACTTAGCGAGACTCTCAGTAACCTAGCAAGACCCGGCTTCAAAAAACAAAAAATAAAAAGGGCTGTGAGTGTAGCTTGGAGGTAGAATGCCCCTAGCTTCAATCCACAGTATGGGGAAAAAAATTGAAGCATGATTGCCAGAACAGATACCCTCAGCCACTGAATGTTGAGGTCGCAGCCTCTGTCCATGCACGGGGAAGCTTTTTCTTTTTTTTTTTTTTTTTTTTTTTTTTTTTTTTTTTTTTTTTGCGGTACTGGGGATTGACCCGACGGCATTCTACCTCTGAGCTACACCCCCAGCCTTATTTTTAATTCTTTACTTTGAAACAGGGTCTCACTAAATAGCTGAGGCTGGCCACGAACCTGCGATCCTCCCGTCTCAGCCTCCCAAGTCCTGGGATTACAAGCGTGCGCCACCACACCTGGCTGGGAGGCTTTTTCAAAGTGTGGGAAAGGCTTCCAATTGAGGGGAGTGATCTTGGATACTGGCCATGTCCTGCTTTATCCCTGCAGATCATGCCAGCAGTACCTGCAGCCACAGCCCAGAGAGGCTGAACCGAGCTCTCTTTGTCCAGGATGGCCTCTGGCTGGGGCAGAGAGGGAAGGGTGTTGGAAGGCTCTTTCTCCTTTTTTCCTGAAACAGGCAATGGCTACACTGCTTATCAAGTACTCTTTCCCATGAGCTGGCTTGAGAACTTCCCTGTGACTTAGAATATTCTACCTCAGTTGGAAAAAATAGTCTTAGTCTCACTAGTTCCAACCCACCGATGAGACGAGTTTTTTTCTTTTTTTTAAATTTACTTATTTTATTAGTGCATTGAAATCATACATCTTGAAAGATTTCAGGGTGGTTGACGTATACATGCACTCCTTGGTCAATTAGCCCTCCCCAGTTCCCACCCCTCCCGCCTCCCCCCTCCCTCCTTCCCATTTTCAGGATAGTAGTTGACTTTGATATCTTTGTGTAAGTCCATCCTGTGCTCCAGTTTGTTTCCCTCTCCTTCCCTCCCGCCTCTCCCAGTTAGTTCGCCTTCTTTGCTCATCTGAGGTTTTCTCTGTTTGTCTGGAGTCCCTCCTGTGTGAGGTCGTGACTCATCCTCCTGTGACCTCAGTACTGGGGTACTCCAGGGCGGGGCCGTGGGCTCGCCCGCCCAGCGTCCCCAGTGCTGGGGGTTCTCCCGGGGTGAGGCTGAGGGTTCGCCCACCCTGTGTCCCCAGCGCCGGGGTGATGGGTTCCCTGGGGACGGGGCCGAGGGCTTGCCCGCCTCGCATCCCCAGCACTGGGGGTTCTCTGGGGCGGGGCTGAGGGCCCACTCCGTGTCCCCAGCACCAGAGGGGGTTCTTCAGGGGTGGGGCCAAGGTCTCACCCACCCTGTGTCTCCAGCACCAGGAATGGGGTTCTATGGGGTTGGGGCCAAGGGCCCACCCGCCCCCGCGTCTCCAGCGCTGGTGGGGTCTCCGGGTGCAGGGCCGAGGGCTCGCCTGCTCCACGTCCCCAGTGCTGGGAGGAGGGATTCTCTAGGGGCAGGGCCAAGGGCTCACCCGCCCCGCATCCCCAGTGCTGGGGGGCGGTCTCCAGGGGTGGGGCCTAGGGCTCTCTCGCCCCGTGTCTCCAGCACCAGGAGTGGGGTTCTCTGGGGAGCAGGGCCAAGGGCTCACCTGCCCCGTGTCCCCAGCGCTCGGGTCTCCAGGGGCTGGGCTGAGGGCTTGCCCAGTCTCCAGCGCCAGGGGGTGGGGTTCTCTGGGAGCGGGGCCAAGAGCTCACCTGCCCATGTCCCTAGCGCCGGGGGCCTCTGGGGACGGGGCCAAGGGCTCTCCCGCTGCGCGTCCCCAGCGATGGGGGGGAAGGGGGTCTCTGGGGCAGGGCCGAGGGCGCACCCACCCCGTGTCCCCAGTGCCAGGGGTCTCCGGGGCGGGGGAGTTTATTTCTTTAAAGATTACCAAGTAAGCCGGGTATGGTGGCACACTCTTGTAATCCCAGTACTTGGGAAGCTGAGACTGGAGGATCTGGGGTCACGGCCAGCCTCAGCTACTTAGGCCCTGCACGACATAGTGAGACCCTGTTTCAAAATAAAAATAAAAAATAGGGCTGGGGGCATAGCTTGGAGTAGAATGCCCCTGGGTTCAATCCCCAGTACTGCAAAAAAAAAAAAAAAAGGATTACCAAGTAAATATATGAATCCATTTGGCTGGAAAACATGCAAACAACACAAAAGTATGTAACAAATGAAAACTTGAATTTTATAGCTAATATGGATTTTGTTTTCTTCCTTCAGACGCATAGCCTGGGGAAAGTATATGAATTGTGGTCAAACCTGCATTGCTCCTGACTATGTTCTCTGTGAAGCCTCCCTCCAGAATCAAATTGTGCAGAGGATCAAGGAAACCGTGAAGGTCTGTGTTTAACACATCTGATTCTGCTGATTTCAGTAATATAAGGAATCAAATTACCTGCGGGTAGCATCCCCATGCTCCCCGCCCCCAAAAATTCTAGTAGCTTCTATGCCTGAATTAACTTATTGTCTAATTAAAAATGTTCTGTGAAAGTCGGGCGTGGTGGCGCATGCTTGTAATCCCATTACTTGGGAGGCTGAGACCGGAGGATCCAGGTTCGCAGCCAGCCTCAGCTACTTCGTGAGGCTCTCTGCAACTTAGTGAGACCCTGTTTCAAAATAAAGAATAAAAACTAGGACTGGGGGTGTGGCTCGGAGGTAAAATGCCCCTGGGTTCAATCCCCAGTACCACACACACACACACACACACACAAAAATGTTCTCTGAGCTGGGTGTGGTGGCACATGCTTATAATCCAGTACTTGGGAGGCTGAGGCAGGAGGATCGCAGGTTCAAGAACAGCCTCAGCAATTTAATGAGACTCTCAGCAACCTAGTGAGACCCTGTTTTGAAACAAAAAATAAACGGTGGGGGGTGTAGCTCAGAGGTAGAATGCCCCTGAGTTCAATCCCTACTACCACACACACAAAAAAGCTCTGTGCACCTTTTATAGAATGGATAATGGGAGCAAGGTTAGTTGGTGTAAATCTACTTAACCTGTCTAGTTGATTTGTTGATGACTAGTTATGGCATGTACTTGTCTTAAAAAAAAAAAGCCCACCTGGCTACCTGGTATGGTAGTGCATGCCTGTAATCCCAGTACTTGGGAGGTTGAGACAGAAGGATCACAGGTTTGAGGCCAGCCTCAGCAGCTTAGTGAGACCCTGTTTCAAAATAAAGAATAAAATAAAATAGGACTGGGTTCAATCCCCAGCAACACACATACAGATCAAGTTTCCAGTTCTTATCCTCCAAAGATTCTGATTCAGATAGTCTGGGCTTCCAGATGATTCTGTGATGCAATTAGCACTAATAGCCACTGTTGGTGGCCCTGGACTTGGGGCCCAGGAGCATGTATTTCAACAAGTGGTTCCTGCCGCCCGGTCTGAGAGTGGCTCTTGGTGGAGGGAGGGTGGATAGAGCTCATTTGATTTGAGATTAAACTCGGAGCTTCCACAAGGCTTTGAAGCGATGCAGTGGCTTGGGGCCTGTTTTACATAATACATATCGACTGTATGTTTACTCGGTTCTTGTACCTTGGTAACTTCCCATGGCTGTCTCATGATCTGAGCGGTTTCCCTGATATCTGTGACTGGTAGAAATACCAGTCCAGAGAAGGCATAGCCAACAAAATAGAGCAAAGGTCAGCAAACTTTTTCTGTAAAAGGCTACATAGTAAATATTTTAGGGTTTGCAGACCAGGGAGTGTCTGCGACAGCTACCCAGCTTTTACAGACAGAAGCAGCCACAACCCTGTGTGAATGAATGGGTCACCCTGATACAGAGCAGGACTTCGTTCCCGACGCCCATTCCCACATTCACCCCAGGGAAAGCCCAGGACAGACTGCACGGGACCCATAGGAACCTCCCGGAACTGTGGAAGATGCTAGATCTGGGGGGCTGGGCTTTGTTTTCTTGCCCTTGCCTTGCCAAAAAAGCTTAAGCTCACTGCCGCTAGATTCCTATTAAATATTTGGGGGTAGAGTGTTGAATTCTATGAGGATATGACGACGCTGATTGGGAGATTTTTGAACTTACTAAAGAAATTGAAATTCAGGTCTTTGTGGTAATTAAACACTCCTATTGATTTCAATAGGAATTTTATGGAGAAAATATTAAGGAGTCTCCTGATTACGAAAGGATCATCAATCTTCGTCATTTTAAGAGGATACGCAGTTTGCTTGAAGGACAAAAGATAGCCTTTGGTGGGGAGACCGATGAGGCCACACGCTACATAGGTAATGGACAGTCCCTTTTCCCATGGGAAGATGGCAATGTGGTACTTTTTACTGACACAACATATTGACCCTCTATAAACTATCATTTGTATAGTGTTCTGTTATTAAACTCTTTAATACTGTGTCTACTATACTGCTTTCCTTAAAAACTCTTTCAATGGATGGATGTGTACGTGCTTAGCAATGCTACTTCTGTTGCCCTCTTGCACTCATTTTTCATTTTTACACAAATCTATGTATAAATCTGTGTAAGAATCTGGGATTTTTTTTTCTGTCTTCCACCCCTGAGAGCCAGAATAGAACTTGGTGTAATTATCTCTCATTCTTGAATGGGAAAGTCACATAAAGAAGGCAGTAGCTCCAGTAGAATCCCACAGCTCCCCAACGGCAGGATCCTTCCAGAAGGAACGTTTTGATCCATTGTACTTGACCTTATTATTGGTTTACCATCTTTGCGTTTTTCGGGTTTTGCCGTGAATGTCTATTACTTTGAATCTTAGACACACTTTTCTAAAATAACATGTTAGTTGACTGAAGAAATGCAGACACATTTGGGTAGGTGAAGAAGCCGTCCCAGGTTGCTTTACTTCTTCCCTCTTACTAGATGGGATGCAGCAAGTCAGCAAAAAACAAAACTTAAAGGGACTTTGATAATAGGAGAAAATTATTCTCTTATAATGAGCAGCCCTAGGCTCCTGGGCTGGATAACTTAGTGGCTCAGGAACCCCATCAAAAACCTTCTTCCACGCTGGGCGTGATGATGCACGCCTGTAATCTCAGTACTTGGGAGGCTGAGACAGGAGGATAGCAGGTTCCCGGCCAGCCTTAGCAACTTAGGCCCTCCACAACTTAGACCCTGTTTCCGAATAAAAAATAGGACTGGGTGTATAGCTCAAAGGTAGAATACCCCTGGTTCAATCCCTAATAACACACACACACACACACACACACACACACAAAACCGCTTCTTCCATCTTGGCCCACTTCTAGCTAATCGGTGGCAAGAGGAGGGGACTCTTGATTAGCCTGGTCTAATTATGACTTGCCCCTGAGCGATCCCAAAGCAAGCTCCACTTCTTTGGAGAGTCTTAATATTTGTACAGTCTGGTCACACACTCAGGACGTGTGTGTGTGTGTGTGTGTGTGTGTGTGTGTGTGTGTGTTTTACTGGGAATCGGACCCAGGGCTGACATAGGCTAAGAGGAGTTTTTTTTTCTTTGGCGGTACTGGGGATTGAACCCAGGGGCATTCTACCTCCGAGCTACACTCCCAGCTCTATTTTTTATTCTTTATTTTGAAACGGGCTCACTAGGTTGCGGAGGGCCTCACAAGTTGCTGAGGCTGGCCACGAACCTGCAATCCTCCTGTCTCAGCCTCCCAAGTACTGGGATTGCAAGCGTGCGCCACCACGCCCGGCTCTAAGAGGAGTTTTTTTCAGTGGATACGACTTGGGTAGGTGAGGGAAAGACATGGGTAGGTGACCTAATGAATGAAACAAATGTAAGATGAGAGTTTTGCATTTTTTGTCTTCTACTTTAGCATTTTCATTTTCATTTTATTTTAAAAATTTCAGCCCCAACAATCCTTACTGATGTTGACCCCAAAACTAGGGTGATGCAAGAAGAAATTTTTGGACCCATTCTTCCAATAGTGCCTGTGAAAAATGCAGACGAAGCCATAAACTTCATCAACGAACGTGAGAAGCCCCTGGCTCTCTACGTATTTTCTCATAACAAGGAGGTAAGCTTTCTGGAGAACAGCTCGCGATCAGTGAGAATGACTGTCATGCGATATTTCTTCTTTGCTGTACAACAAATGGCTTATTTGTGTATCAAAGTCCACCGAATGCATTTGTATTCGTAGCTTGCTGTCGTGGGCGATGAGGCCCTGGGGTTGTCTCTGCATCCTTTCCTCTCCCTGGGGTTAGATCCGAGTCCACAGGGGTGAGTGTCACAGGCTCTTGGCTCACAAACACTTCCTGTATAATTGGAAGACTTGTATATACCAGAATTCAATGCTGCCGTGATATGAATCCACGGGGCATTGTTGTGTAAGAGCCTGCCCGTGTAATCGAAATGGCATTCACAGCCACTCAGAGGAGCTGGGCAGGACACAGGCCTCTGGCACTGTCACGTGAACAGTCTCGAGGCCTTGGGTTCCAGTTTCTCAAGTTACATTCTTGATTGTTAGGATGGTGAGGCCCTGTCACCTGGTCCAGCACCTGGGTGACTTTCTGCGCGGCTCACGCCTTTGCGTTGCTAGGTAATGGGCAGCTGCTGCCAGAGAGGGGTCTCCATGTGTGCACATAGGTTCAGGAGCTCTGAAGAAACAGGAAAAGGAGAAGGGGCAGATGGGACCAGTCGGTCTGAGGAGTTCATAAGCCAGATGTGTCAGGGAGAGTTTCTGATGGTAAAGCAGGAGTCGTCCCCTGACAGCCTCCGGGGCTTGTGGTGCTACAAGACACCTACAGATCTTTGAAGTGAGACGCATGTGCAGGGCTTAGTAAAGACCTGAGGTATTCACTAAGCAATGGTTGACTATTTAAAATGTCCACAGATGACACTGCGAGGGGGAGCTCTGGAGTCTAAGCTCCACTGGCGAGGGTACAGCCAGGTGAGGGGCACTTCCCAGCACGGGGTCACCTGGTCACTACTGTCCACACTTGATGTCCGCCATGAAGAGCTCTCTAGGGCTTGTTGGCACTCAGGTGAAATGACATTTACTACTCTAATGTCATTGGATTTTAGACCAGCCGGCCATTTACTTTGTCAAAAATAGGATGCTAAGCAGGGCATGGTGGAGCACGCTTGTAAACCTAGCGCTTGGGAGGCTGAGACAGGGGGATTGCAGGTTCAAGACCTGCCTCAACAACTTAGCGAGGCTCTCAGCAACTCAGCACTAGCAAAACTTGGCAAAAGCCTGTTTCCAAATAAAAAATAAAATAGGGCTGGGGGTGTAGCTTGGAGATAGAACACCCCTGGGTTCAATCCCCAGCATAAAAAAAGGATGCTAAATCTAAAATCTTGAATACTTCTGCATTCTACAAAGACTAATACCTATTAGTCTCATGCTTTAATTTACAGCAGAGATTGAGGAATTATAATTTTTCAAGATGGCATGTGGTCTGAACCGTCCCTTGTAAAAAGCCTTTTCCTAGCCGGGCGTGGTGGCGCACGCTTGTAATCCCAGTACTTGGGAGGTGGAGACCGGAGGATCCGGGTTCGCGGCCAGCCTCAGCTACTTACTGAGGCCCTCCACAACTTAGTGAGACCCTGTTTCAAAATAAAGAATAAAAAATAGGGCTGGGGGTGTAGCTCGGAGGTAGAAGGCCCCTGGGTTCAATCCCCAGTACCAAACTAAATAAATAAATAAATAGGCCTTTTCCTGCTGTTTTGGAGAATACCCACAGCTCTGGGTGGCGATCGAGGAGACAGGCCCAAAGAAAGTTCAGGGCCTCCCCCCTCGATGAACAGGTTGAAATACCGGGAACCAGAGGTGTTTGGGATTTTGGATTTTTTCAGATTTTAGCATATTTGCATATACATAATGAGATAGCTTGGGGATGGGACCCAAGTCTAAACACAGAATCTCTTTATCTTACATATAGACCATACACCCATAGGGTGAGATAATTTTACACAGTAATTTTGTGCATGAAGCGAGGTCTCATGGGTGGGGTTTTCTACCTGGCACCATGTTGGCACTTAAAAAGTTCGGGATATCGGAGCGTTTCAAGTGAGGATGCGCAGTCCGTGCAGGATATGCGTCTGCGAAGGTAGCCATCCGTCGTGTGGACTAAGGTACCACAGTTGAGGTTGGTTATCCGTTTGGCACGGTGTCCCCACACTAGAGAACTCCCGCTGGCACAGAAAGCCAGGGCGCGCGTCCCCAGAGCTTGGGGCGGAAGGAGCTGCGGGTGTCACTGAGCCGGACGCCTCTGGTCTGTCCCCAGCTCATCAAGCGGATGATCGCAGAGACGTCCAGCGGCGGTGTCACAGGCAACGATGTCATCATGCACTTCGCTCTCACGTCCTTGCCCTTCGGTGGAGTGGGTGAGTGCTGCTTCCCCCGCGCACAGTCAGTCTGTCCGAAGCACCGCCTTTCAGCAGTTGTGTGTGCGTGTGTGCGTGTGTGCGGGGCGGCGAGGGACCTGCTGCTGCCTATTCTGCAGGTCCCCGCATGCTTGAACTCTCCCGAGAGAGGCCTTTCCCAGCCACCCAGTCGACACATGTTCCGGCTTCCCACCCACCCCTCCACCTCAGGGACACCCTGTCCCTGCACCCGCTCTCTGTCCTCCGTAGCTCTGGACACAGCTGGGACCACCTTATCTGCTTCTTTGCTTTGCTTGTTTATTGCGCTCCCAGATTTAAGAGATTTGGGGGCTGCGAATCCAGTCTCAGTTTAATCAGTAAGTGTTTGGGTCAGCGTTTCTCATTGCTGTGACTCAAATATCTGACAAGAATAACTTGGAGAAGAAAAGGCTTATTTGGGCTCACAGTTTTGAAGGTTCAGTCCATAGTTGGCCGGCTCAAAGACAAATCTGCAGTGACAGGGTGCGTGGCAGGGAAAAGCCACTCTTGGTCATGGTGGCCGGAAGCAGAGATAGCTGGAGGAGGGGGCTGAAGACCACCTAGATGGTCTGCTTTTCTGCTAATAGAGATATTACAAAAGAAGCCGGGCGTGGTGGCGCACGCTTGTCATCCCAGGACTTGGGAGGCTGAGACTGGAGGATCCGTGTTCGCAGCCAGCCTTAGCTACTTAGTGAGGCCCTCCGCAACTTAGCGAGACCCTGATTCAAAATAAAGAATAAAAAATAGGGCTAGGGGTGTAGCTCGGAGGCAGAATGCCCCTGGGTTCAATCCCCAGTACCGCAAAAAAAAAAAGAAAGAAAGAAAAATAACCAATGTGGAAAAGTTCTCAGAACAGTGTAAAAGCAATGGTCTTAAAAAGCCCCTGCTCTAGTCTCTGCATTTGTATTAGCATAAATAAATTACTCTGAACTGGGAGTAGCGGCACACACCTGTAATCCCAGTAGTTGGGAGACTGAGACAGGAAGATCACAAGTTCGAGGCCAACCTAAGCAACTTAGCGAGACCCTCTCCAACTTAAGTGAGACCCTGTTTCAAAATAAAAAAATAAAATAGGAGCCGGGCGTGGTGGCGCACGCTTGTAATCCCAGTACTTTGGGAGGCGGAGACCGGAGGATCCGGGTTCGTGGCCAGCCTCAGCTCTCTCTCTCTCTCTGTCTCTCTACCTACCTAGTGAGACCCTCCGCAACTTCGTGAGACCCGGTTTCAAAATAAAGTATAAAAAAATAGGGCCGGGGGTGTAGCGCGGAGGTAGAAACGCCCCTGGGTTCAATCCCCAGTACCGCAAAAAATAAATAAGTAAATAAATAAAAAAGTATAAAAATAGGGCCGGGGGTGTAGCGCGGAGGTAAAACGCCCCTGGGCTGAGGGTGGAGCTCAGAGGTAGAATGCCCCTGGGTTCAATCCCCAGTACTGCAAAAAAAAAAAAAAAAAAAAAAATCAGTATTATATAATATCTGTAATTTCATTAAGTTACTAAGTTTTCTTTTTCTTTTTATATTTAACCATGGAGTTTAATTTTGGAATGTTGCATTTTTTCCCCCAAAGAGTAAACTAGTTGTGCTGGGACCATTTTCTTTTTATCACAATTATCCTACATCATCTATGTTCAATAAAAACACATATTTGGGTCACTCTTAAAGTTTTCTCTTTGGTTTCATTGTCTTTCTGGCTTGTCTTTCCCTGGGCTGCCAGCACCACAGATTTAATTTTGGTAGCTTTGTAGCAAGCATGTAATACATGCTTATTATATGCCAAGTGCTATGCTGAGGTCATGCATTTTATTTATTTTTATTTTTATTTTTATTTTTTTGGTACTGGGGATTGAACCCAGGCTCATTCTACCTCCGAACTACACCCCCAGCCCTATTTTATTTATTTTTTTATTTGGAAACAGGGTCTCACTAAGTTGCCGAGGGCCTCACTATGTTGCTGAGGCTGGCCTTGAGCCTGGGATCCTCCTGTCTCAGCCTCCCAAGTACTGGGATTACAAGCACGCACCACTATGCCTGGCTTATTTTTTATTTTGAAACAGGGTCTTGCTAAGTTGCGGAGGCTGGCCTCGAACCTGCGATCCTCCTGTGTCAGCCTCCCAGGTAGTGGGATTGCAAGCGTGCGCCACCACAACCCGCTTTTATAGTTGTTTTATATCTGTCAATAAAACATTGTCGTTTCCATCACGTTCGTTCTTTACCTTTCACTTTATGTATTTTTCACCCAGTTTTTCTTCCCTCCACTCTTTACACGCTGGTACTTCCCAGCTCCTTCCCGCTTTGGTCACGGCCGTGGCCCCTTCTCTGTCCTCCCTCCGTGCCAGGGCCTCTGTCCTCAGGCCTTTTCTCGAAGTCTTGCTTCCTGAATGTCCCTTCCCACGGCTCCAGCTGCTTCTGAAACGCGGGTGACTCACCTGCAGCCCCGCCTGCGGTCACCTGGCCCCGTGCCCCCGCGCGGGACCCGTGCCCCCCCCAGCGCACGCCTCCGCTCCTCACACCGTCAGTCTGCCCTACGTGTCATGAGTTAGGAGAAAACTGCCGCAGAGCTGGCTTCTTGGGGGGCAGAGACTGTCGCCCGCCTCTTCTCACCCAGCTGCATCCCCCTGTCGCCCTGGTCTTTGTTACTGTCCAGGAGCTTAGAGGAAGCGAGTGTGTGAGTGGGGCCACGGGTAAATAAAGCCACATCGGGACCCCGGAGACGATGATGGCGGCATTTAGAGTCACACTGATCCGGGCTCATTCTGGCTCTGCCATTTACCAGTCACGTGACCCGGGGCAGGGTCACTGACCCTGTAAGCTCCCTCTCCCAGCCTGGCTGATGGTATACAACACGACAGGGCCAGGTGAGAGCTATCATAGAGAATCCATTTAAACTCTTAATGGCGTCCCTGGCAGGCAGGGGGACCACAGGCCCGAAAGCTGTGAGTCCTGGCCCTGCCTCGGAAAGCAATTTAGTGAGACCCTCAGCAACTCAGCAAGATCCTATTTCAAAATAAAAAGGCCGGGTGAGGTGGTGCACGCTTGTAATCCCAGTACTCGGGAGGCTGGGACCGGAGGATCCGGGTTCGCGGCCAGCCTCAGCTACTTATTAGTGAGGCCCTCCGCAACTTAGTGAGACCCTGTTTCAAAATAAGAACCAAAAATAGGGCTGGGGGTGTAGCTCAGAGGTAGAATGCCCCTGGGTTCAATCCTTAGTACCAAAAAAGAAAAAAACAAAAAAGGGGAGATCGACTGTGCTGGGACAAAGTTGGGAAGGAAATATTTCCTGAAAAGAGACACTTGGCAGGCCGGAGTCTGGCGGGGACACCCGGGCAGCAGGTGTGCGCGTGGGTTTTTTCTGGCAGTGTTGAGCCAGATAGTAGCCCGTGTCACCTACAGTGAGACCTGTCTTGTCTCTTCTATTTCAGGTTCCAGTGGGATGGGGGCTTATCACGGAAAATATAGTTTTGATACTTTTTCTCATCAACGTCCCTGTTTATTAAAAAGCTTGAGAGCGGAAGGTGCCAACAAACTCAGATACCCTCCCAACAGCCAATCCAAGGTGGACTGGGCCAAGTTTTTCCTGCTGAAACAGTTCAGCAGAGGGAAACTGGGGCTCCTGGTGCTCGCGGTCCTGGGCGTGGTGGCGGCAGTGGTGATCAAGGTAAGGCCCCTTTCCTCACCAGGCACCCCGCAGCTCGACAATAACTTTTAGAGTCTTACCAGGGTCGGCGAACACCAGCCTGCTGGCCAGCTACCTGTTCCTGCAAACACAGGCCCATGGCCACGTCCCTTGCCGACTTCCTGCTACAAGGCAGAGTCTGGTAGTTGTGACAGAGCCCAAGTGGCCCCACAGCCAGAGTTCCTACAGAGGAAGTTCGTGACCTCTCGCCTAAGAGTTTGAAACCCCCTAAACTTGCTTGCGCAGTCCTGAGCCTCCTCCCTGTGTCTCCTGTCCTTTTGGCCTTGCCCTTCCCTAACCAGCTTCCATTTTGTTCTGGAATGTTCGTGCACTCAGCAGGCCCCGGGGGTAGTGGAGGTGACTCTGGTGGTTGTGGCACAGCTGTGGTGAGGGATACCGTAGGAGACTTGAGCGCTTTCCCTCCAGCACTGACCACCGGATGAAGTTTCTTTGGGGATGGGTTACGGCAGAGATGGGCTCGCACAGAGGCCCCGGTGACAGCCACCTGCTCCAGGGCAAGGAGGACATCTGAGGTGGGACGAGGAAGGGCGCCCGTGTTCTCAGGGCTCTCGGCCAGGCCGCCGAGGAGATGCCTTAAAACACTGACACTGTGGGCAAAGAGGGGGTGCGGAGAGGCAGGGACCCAGCGTTCACAGCAGTAGCTCTGTGTGGTTTGACGTTTCTGGGGGTTCAGCTCATCTTATAGTGTAGCACCGTCGGTGGAGTTGCAGGTCCCAGGTGCATTTCAAGTCGTTTGGGTTTTCTCAGAAACACCAAGCTGTGCTGAGGAGACAGGCCCTGTTGATTTCTCTGGTAGTTTCCAGACACCGTTGGTCCAGTAAACAGTGATGAACAGGAGATTGCAAACCCAGCTCGGTCTGTTAGGAGTGAGGTAGGAACTCCTTGTTTTCTTTCTGTATGTACGGTTGGCCAAGTTGGGGTGTGTTGTTTGTTTTAGTTGTTTATTCTTCTACAGCTGGAGGCTCTAGGGGTTATTGAAAGAAGACTGTTTAACTTAGACCTTGGCCCAAAGTATTGGAATGTTAAAGTTCATCATCTAGCCGGGTGTGGTGGCCGCACACTTGTCATCCCAGTATTTGGGAGGCTGAGACCGGAGGATCCGGTTTCGCAGCCAGCCTCAGCTACTTCGGGAGGCCCTCTGCAACTTAGTGAGACCCTGTTTCAAAAATAAAGAATAGGGCCGGGCGTGGTGGCGCACGCTTGTAATCCCAGTACTTTGGGAGGTGGAGACCGGAGGATCAGGGTTCGCGGCCAGCCTCAGCGCGCGCTCTCTCTCTCTCTCTCTCTCTCTCCCTCTCTCTCTCTCTCTCTTCCTGTCTCTCTCTCTCTCTCTCTCTCTCTCACCTTAGTGAGGCCCTCGCAACTTGGTGAGACCCGGTTTCAAAATAAAGTATAAAAAATAGGGCCGGGGGCGTAGCGCGGAGGTAGAACGCCCCTGCGTTCAATCCCCGGTACCGCAAAAAAAAAAAAAACAACAAACCCAAAAATAAAGAATAAAAAATGGGGCTGGAGGTGTAGCCTGGGGGTAGAATGCCCCTGGGTTCAATCCCTGGTACTGCAAAAAAAAAAAAAATTCATCATACCCAGCTGGGTTTGATGATACACACCTGTCATCCCAGTCCTTGGAAGGCTGAGACAGGAGGATCTCAGGTTCAAGACCAGCCTCAACAACTTAGCAAGAGCCTCAGCAACTTAGTGAGACCCTGTCTCAAAATGAAAATAAAATAAAATAGGGCTGGGGGTGTAGCTTGCAGGTAGAATGCCTCTGGGTTCAGCCTCCAGTACCAAAAAAAAAAAAAAAGAAAAAAATTTAACTTACCCACGATCTTAGAAGGGAGGGGATAGGAATCTAAAAAATGTGTAGGGGTGACTCCCAGGCCTAAATAATTTCTAGAAAAAATAAGAGCCACACATGAGCTTCATTCCTCTGGAAGTGTCAGCTAATTCAGACCCGTAGTCACCATTTAAACACTAAATTCTTTGTTTCATTAAGTTGAGAATATTTTAAAAATCACCGAGTTTTGATTTGAAAACAAAAGTTTGACTTGGGAGTTGAGAGTAGCAAACATGGTGCACCATTAGGAGCTTTCTGTTCTCACTTCTGTGTTTTCCTGGGCCTGGAGATGTGGTCCCAGGCAGGCTCGGGTCTCGGGTCCTTAGCTGCCTCTCTTGTTCTTATACTAAGATGGCGGTCCCCCAGCCTGATACGCATCTTCTTGGTCAGGAGAGAAGTTCTCAGCCCCCTGGACAACGCGGAGGATGAGGCTGAGTCTGCCAGGCTTGCCTCATCCCCAGGAAGGCTCACGCAGGCGCAGTGCACCAGTGCCAGGCAGGTGTGAATTCCTGAAAAGGGATTGGCAAACAGGTCTTTCTCTGTCAGGTTCTAGAGAGGCAGCAATGTCGAACGCCTTCGGCTGTGAGCACGCGTGCTTTTGATTCTTGGCTGGGTTACTGACTTCATTAAGACTTTATTTTTTCTGAGCCTTCCCTTGGGCCTTAACTACAGAGCGTGGGAGTTGGATTTCCCAGGCTACTTTCCACCCCTCTTCTCCCTTGTTATAACTACGAGCCAATGCATTCATTGTTCATATATATATATATTTTTTCCAAATGGGACCAGGTGGAATTTGGTTTTCTTTGCTTCTCTGCTCTTTTCTCTGAGATTTTAATCCTCTTTTTATCACATCGTCTTTTATTTTAAATAAATGACTCCGAATCTATGTGTACATTTACTTTTAAAAAGTACATTTTTATTTCTAATTGACAGTCGACATAGTTGTGCACATTCAGGGGTGCGGTGTGCCGTGTCAGTACTCGCGCACAGTTTGTAATGATGAGATAAAGTGACGGCAGATGTGTGACCTCAGACATTTGTCATTGCCTTGTGTGGGAGCAGAGTCCTTTGTTAGCTCTCTTGAAATAGACAGTCAGTGGTTCTCATTCATGGTCTCAGGAGTTTTACTTCTTGTAATTATGAACATTTTTCTGAAGTGGCTTTTCTGCACTTAGTTGTTACTTGTTTGGTTGGATGTTTGGATCTCATTTTATTAATTTATTAGCATTAGAATGGATTAGGAACAGAAGTCCCCAACGTAAAGTTTAAATAAAACTTCTCAGCGACAAAGCGTACTAGGTGGCCTGGGTTTTAAGAGGAGAAGAAACACGGGTGAGCGTTGACAAGCGCCACGGGCCTCTGACAGTTAAACGTGACCTTCGCGCTTTGAGGTCGCTGGAGCGCTTACCGGCTTCGGTAGAATGGATTATCTTCACCACCACTTTTGAATTTCAGAAACAAATTTCTATATCAATTTCCAAATTTCATGCAGAGACTTCAGCTTTCTACTGACAGTGCCAGGATAATAAAGGAGTATTTTCATCTCCCGTCTCTACTCTGATATTATCTTGTCGATTTTGGACAGAGGACAGCCTCCCCCACCCCGTCTGGTTATTGTTGAGGAAGGCCCACTCCTCCATCTCCAGCCGAAGACACACTTAGGGACACAGCGGCCTTTATCGTACAAAGCGTTAGAGTCTCTTAAGACAGGAGGTACTTGTTCGAGTCCCAGTACTGAAGTCGTGTCCCAGGACTGGTTGTGGGTGGTTTTTATATCCCCAGAGTAACCGAAGCCCTTTCTCCTCTCTCCAGGCTGTTTACTACTGAACAATGATCCGGTTCGACCTCATCTACTGAATTATTCCCTATTAAATGGCTAACAAATCAATAACTTTTAATTCCTGCCAAAATCAGAAAAATATGCAAATGCACCGTGCTTGGGCTTGAAAGCCGCTGCCACTCACCCTTAATAAAACCTGCCCCGTCAGCCAAATTGCAGCATCTCGCCATAGGGGTAGTCAGGGAACCTGCTAGATTGCGCTAGGGGCAAGGACGTGTGCGGAAGAATCCAGACTCCTGGAGGATCTCAGGGCCACTTGGAACCGGCTCAGTGACGTCTCTTCCACGGCCCCTGGTGCTGCCGCTGCCACAGAAACCTTTCAGGAGCCGACGCTGCACCCTGTGGTGGCCCCCTGTGCTCCAGACAGGCTGGATCCTCTCAGCTCTTTTGAGGTTCGAGGAAGTAAAACGCGGTGGGGGCTGCCCCACATCACTGGGCCTTGAGGACTGACCTCCAGGGGTCCAGTTAGACGTGCCATCCAACCAGCGGGCTCCATCCTTTCCCGTCCATTCTCCGTCATCCAGAGCGTGTCTGGTTTGTAGCCGTCTATCAGGGCTGTCCACAGATGCCTTCTGTGACTAATACCACTCAAAGTGTCTTGTCACCTAGGGCTTACAGCACGATCGCTGCCAATTTCACCCAAGTTATCACCTGTCATTCATATGGCGTTGGAGTTACAGAATTCTACATCTTATAGCACCTAACTGGCAATTTTAAAATGCTTTAATGAAGCCAGGCATGGTGGCACGCGCTTGTAATCCCAGTACTTGGGAGGCTGAGACCAGAGGATCCGGGTTCACAGCCAGTCTCAGCTACTTAGGCCCTCCACAACTTAGTGAGACCCTGTTTCAAAATAAAGAATAAAAAATAGGGCTGGGGGTGTAGCCCAGAGGTAGAATGCCCTTGGGTTCAATCCCCAGTACCGCCAAAATAAATAAATAAATGAAAATGCTTTAATGAAAGTAAGTATAAAAATACTGCCACGTAGCCAGGCGGAGTGGTGTCCACCTGTAATCCCAGTAGGTAGGAGACTGAGACAGGAGGATTGCAGGTTTGAGGCCAGTCTCACTAACACAGTGAGGCCCTTAGCATCTTAATGAGACCCTGTTTCAAAATAAAAAATAAAATAGAGCTGGGGGTGTGACTCAGTCAGAAGGCCCCTGGTTCAATCCCCAGGACCCCACCCCAATACTGCATGTGCGGTGGCATATGCTGTTGTCCCAACTACTCAGGAGGCTGAGGCAGGAGGATCGCTTGAGCCCGGGAGTTCAAGGCCAGCCTGGGCAGCATAGCGGGACCCCACCACCACCAAAAAAAATAATCCTCTCAAGACCCGAATGTTGCAAGTTAGGGGATCTTCAAGGACAAATCTTTAAGTGTGTATTTTTCTGTAGCACAATGCAAGTAAATTTCACTTTTTTAACCTTCAGAGAGATCCCTTTCTGAATAAATCCGTCCTACAGAACTTCAAGTGGGGGAACCATTTCCTGTCACCAAAAAACGAGCAGGCCTACGATTCTAGGACTTTGGGGAGCGTCCTGGGGCTGGGGCTTCACGGGCCAGCGGTGCAGTGGTGGATGGCTGAGAGATCGCGGAAGCTGTGGACGCCAGTTGGCCACACTCGAGGGGCTAGAGCACGCTCAGGGGATCTCCTGAGCGAGTGAGACATTATTCTCATCAGACCTTACGTGGCCAAGCCCCGAGGTCCTCAGCCAGGCAGGAAGGTGCCAGGGGAGGCCCGTGTGGAACACGGCATTCCCCGCTGGCCAGGGCTGTGCCGGGCCCGGCCACCAAGCCTGGTCACAGAGACTTCGGTTCCCCTCCTCGAATTTGAAAAGAGGCTCGGCCCACTTAACCAGGAGGATGTAACTTGCGCTGTCAAATGAATGTATAATCAACTCTGTTTAATAATTAAGGCTATCTGAAGTATGGTATGTCGGTAGCACAGTACGAGGTGTCGGGGATCGGTGGCCTGACTGAGGGAACGGCTCTTTAAACCCGTGGTTCTAACAGAATAATCGATCGTAAGATAGCTTACCTGAAATTTCAATATGGAATTTTCATTTAGTGTATTAAATTGTATGTTATAATTTCTAGTTAAGCTAAGTGATTGGCTTAACTACTAATATATTCTACTCCAAGATAAATACAGTATATTTCATAAAATCAGCATGAGTTTGAATAGCATTCTTAGTGCGGAACCTCAGCTGTGCCCTGTTGGAGACAGTCGTTGGATCATAAACTTTCTCTAGCTATAAATCCATTTTTTTTCTTTTATTCACCAAAGGTTGTATTTGTTAACTCTGTCATGCTTTCACACTTTAAATTCTTAGCCTGGAAGGTTTTCTCAGACTTTATGTTTTGTGTGTGTGTGTGTGAGATGTGTTGTGTGTGTTGTGTGTGTGTGTGTGTGAGATGTGTTGTGTGTGTGTGTTGTGTGTGTGTG
>PVJS01034551.1:7124-21615 GCA_004027185.1 Glis glis
TTTTTTTTTTTTTTTGCGGTACCGGGGATTTAACCCAGGGGCATTCTACCTCTGAGCTACACCCCTGGCCCTATTTTTTATACTTTATTTTGAAACCGGGTCTCACGAAGTTGCGGAGGGCCTCACTAAGTAGCTGAGGCTGGCCGCGAACCCAGATCCTCCGGTCTCCGCCTCCCAAGTACTAGGATTACAAGAGTGCGCCACCACACCCACCTGGCTACAATTTCATTTTAAAAGAGAATAAGTGTTACTCCAAATAAATCAGGGCAGTTGGCTTGCAAATAGGGCAAGAGAAAGCAAAGGGAAGCAGGATTGAAAAAGGTTTCCCAATACCAATTAAATTCACCTTTCTTCACTTCTGCCTATGTGTGAATGCTTTCTTGAGAGAGAAAGGAAGATAAATAATTCTCATTATTCCAACCCCTTTGCTTAAAGGACAAACTAGATCATACCAGTTTATCTCATGCAATAAGCTTTTTTTTTTCTTTTTTTGTGGTACTCAGGATTGAACTCAGGGGCATTCTACCTCTGAGCTACACTCCCAGCCCTATTTTATATGTTATTTTGAAACAGGGTCTCACTAAGTTGCAGAGGGCCTCACTAAGTTGCTGAGGCTGGCCATGACCCAGGATCCTCCTGTCTCAGCCTCCCAAGTACTGGGATTACAAGCATGTGCCACCATGCATGCAATAAGCTTTTACTGCATGTCTAATCCATGAAAGGCACTTTTACAGGTATTAATGATATGAAGTATACAAGATATGGTTTTTATTCTCAAGAAACTAATAGTACAGAGGGCAGAAAAAATATGCACATGAATAATTGAAGTACAATGTATCAAATACTAGAATAGAGGTTAAAATGTTGTAAGAATAAGAGGAGATACTGACTAACATGTCAAGAAGAGGGAAATCAATGCAGATATGTATTTCTGTCAAGAAGATCAGGGAAGTTGATACATACAATGATATGTGGTAAAGAAAATAGGATAATTCCAGGCACAGAGAGAAATGTACAGATACCGGGTATCAAATGGCCTGATGAGTTTGGGAATAGCAACAGCACTGATATGATCTCCCAAAAAGGCCAATATTTAAATGACAGAACACCACTTCTAAAGAAGAATAAAATGGAGTAATCAGAGATGGGGAAAAAATCAGGACAACGGTTTCTGAAAGCCAAAGATGGTAGAACTTCAGGAAATGTTTAACCATGCTAAAACTAGTTTCCTAGTTAAACTAGGAGGTGGGGGTATATGTGGCCTGGAAATTTGCTTTTGAATTTTGCAATTAAACAGTTACTGGAGATCTTTGAAAGAGGAGTTTCACTATAGTGGAAGTTACGTTAGATTATAACAGTATCTCCCTTCCTTTCTTGTTCTAAACTACATTCAGGCAGTCACTCCTCTGAAGTAATCATTCAGGGACAACTGCACCCTTCAAATAGAAATGCTGAAGCCAGGCATGGTGGCACATGCATGTAATCCCAGTACTTGGGAGGCTGAGACAGGAGGATCTCAGGTTCATGGCCCGCCTTAGCTACTTAGTGAGGCCCTCCGCAACTTAGTGAGACCCTGTTTCAAAATAAAGAATAAAAAATAGGGCTGGGGGTATAGCTCAGAGGTAGGATGCTCCTGGGTTCAATCCCCAGTACCGCAAAAAACAAACAAATAGAAATGCTGTTTCAGGCCTGTATGTTTCTTACCAAATAGATAGACTTAGCTTCTTAGTTTCCTAAGGAATCTCAAAGTATACCATCTCTATCCCATGCCAAAACCCACACATCATCCTTACAATCCTACCCGGTAACAGTCTCTACAACCCACTTAACTCTTCCCAACTTATGGTTTATGAACTGCTCATTTGATTTACTGAGATGTGGGATGTAACACAGCACATATTGATATCTACTCCTCCCAAACTACTCCCTAAGTGAATGAAGGATCATTCCTCAAAACTCAATTCCAGAATCCTAAGCCCTCTTAGATGTAGACTTTCAATGGATGGGTCCCTCTAGTGATGGGTAGAACAGTATCACCAGACGGTCAATAATACTAGGACATCCTTAAGCCGCTAACTACATCTCTTCAAGGTTTTTTGTGTTTTTTTAACTAAGTTGTAATTCATATACAATAAAAATGGACAATCTAAGTGTTCAGTTAGATGAGTTTTGACAATTGTGACCAGCCATGTAACCTCCATAAACATGAGTTTTGGGGAAACATTTCATATCCAAACTGTAACAGCAAGATTCTTGATATAAATCACCGGAGGCAATATTCCTCTCCTTCTTTGGAACCGTGAAATTAGAAAACAAATTCCCTGCTCCCAAAATACTGTGTGGGAATGCCACAGGATAACAGTTATAGATATTCCCATTCAAAATCAGAGAAAATGGAAAGAAAAAAGTCACCAGGACCAAGCAATTTTAAAGTCCAGCCAGGCAAACTGGAACAGGTTACTGCCTCGGTAGAATTTTGTATAGTTCTCAGTACCACCCTATCAGCCTGCGCTTCTGTGCTTGGAGTCAACACTCCTTTCTCTTAAAGGGTGGCTAGCATGTTTTCAAAGCCAAGTAGTTCTATCAGCCTATTTCCTGCCTGTAGAATTTTGGGGCACTGACAGTCTTCTTTCACTTCATCCTCTCTCTCTCTCTCTCTTTCTTTCTCTCTCTCTCTCGCTTCAAGTCCAAGCTGGTAGTATTTCTGCTGACATAAGAGTCTCAAGAACCTTGCAGGTCTACTATAAAAGTACAGAGAGACAGTCCACTAGATGAGAGGCTCCTCCACAGACCTTGCCTTGATAATCCATCTCTATTTTTGGCTTCTGCTTAAATGCTGAGAGAATCTATGAGTCTCACCCCTGATCTCTTCTGAGTGTTCAGTGTGATGAATACTCTGACCTTTTGATTTGAGGTTCCAGCAAAAGGTTATGCAGTGGATCCTTTGGCTTTTTCTCTAGAGCACACTTTGCTGACAGTGAATCTCTTGATTTTATCAGCCTTTGCCATTTGGGAAAACTGAGAATTTCCAAACTCTAAGTCCTAGCTCTTTTTTTGTTGTTTGTTTAATAGGTCTCCCCTCAATTACCTCTCCTCTTTAAATTTTACTAAAAGTAACAAAAAGAAACCAGGATGCATCTTCAACATTTGGCTTAGAAACCTATTAAGTAGCCAAGTTCACTGCTTCTAAGACCTGCTTCCCACAAAAGCACAGAATTCTGCTAAGCTTTCTGTCACTATAACAAGAATCCCCTTTTCTTCAGTTTCCAGCACCTTCCTAATTTTCCTGTGCCCCCACCAGCAGCGTCTGTAGTGTCATATTTCTACCAATAGTCTATTCACAATGATTTAGGTATTCTCTAAGGTGATAAATGTTTTCTCTATCTTGCTTTTTCTTTCTGACTCTAGCACAGTCATTAACATTCATATTTCTATTAACAGTCTAGGATTATTCCACCATGCTTCTCAACATTCTTCCAGCATGTTCTCATTGTCAAATTCCACAGCTGCCTCCACATTTTTAGACATCCACTTTCAAGTATCAAAATCTGTATTCGTTTTTTCATTGCTGCTACAACAAAATACTACAAATTTAGAGGCTTAAGACAGCATTCGTTTCTTTGTCTTAGAGCTCTACAAGTTAGAATTTGAAAATGGAGGTCTTGCTAGGCTAATATCAAAATAGCAGATCTGCATTCCTTCCTGGAGGTTCCAGGGGTTGCTGTGTTTGAATATGTCCCCCAATGGTTCATGTGCTGACGGCTTAGTGCCCAGTGTGGTAACGTTGAAGTGGTGGAACCTTTAAGAGTTGGGACCTACAGGAAGGTGGTTAGGCCACTAGGGTACTGCCCTCAGAAGGAATGAACAGTTCTCTCAGAAATTTATTAGTTCCTGCAAGAGTTGTTATAAAAAGAGGAAGCCTGGCCCTTGAATCCATCTGGCTTCCTATCTTACCACATGATTTCCTCTGCACATACTCCTGCCACTGTGATGTCATTAGCCGTGTGGCACTCACCAGAGGCCAAACAAATGGGACTATTCAATCTTGAACATTCAGCCTCCAAAGCTATGTGCCAAATACACAGCTCTTCTCTTTTAAAGTACCCAGCTTCAAGCATTTTGCTTTTACAACAGAAAATGACTAAGACAGGGTGAATCCACTTTCTTGTTCATTCCAGCTTCTAGTGGTCACCCATGCTCCTTGGTTATGGCCCCTTCCTCTATCTTCAAATCCAGCAACACTGCATCTCTTTGACCTGTGCATCATCACCCTCTTTATTCACCCAATTCTTCTGCTTCATGCTCCCATATTTAAGGACCCTTGTCCTTACACAGCCCACATGCCTAATTCAGGATAATCTCCCTATCTGCTGTTCAACAACTTTAAATCCTCTGTACCCTATAACATAACATATTCATGGATCCTGGGAATTGGGACCCAGGCATCTTTGGGGGCCATTATTCTGCCTACCACATTTTCTAATCACTTAAAATGAACTAAAAATAAACCATAATTCAGGGTAGCCTAATAAGACGCAGAGGGAAGTACTGCTGTTAGTAAACAGCTAAAAGAAACAAAAACACAGCTATTTTTAATTTTTCAAATATTTAGTGAATCTACCAATCTAACTAAAGGTTTTGTTTCTTACTTGTGGCAGACACCGTTAGCTGACTAATCCGACACCCATTTGCAATCCTTCTCCCTTGCCTGCCCCTAATACTTGGGCTATAAAAGCTAAATACTTACTTTCCTGGCCTCCTAAGGACAGTCACATAACACAGTTGTGCCAAATGAAATCTAAAAATTGCCTTGGGAAAAGCTATTGCATTCCTGATAAAAGAGGCAGATGGTGCTGGCACTCCCTGGCCCCCTTCCCAGTAGCCCTCCTGCCTTGACTGTGGTGCACTGCCAGTAATTCAGGCATCTATTTTGCAATAATGGAGCAAGTCCAAAAGAATTCGAGAGACACTAGCCCTGCCACTGTTGAATGATTGAACCAACACCAGCTAGTCTATGCCTCCAGACTTATGGTTATATGAGGAAAGATAAACTTCTCTCTCGTTTATGTCACTGTTTACATCTGCTTTTCTGTTATTTTCAGCTGAAAGCTTTCCTAACTGAAATTATATTCACCGTAATTGCTGGTTAAATCCAAACACCCTTCTCCAAAACCATATTCTAAATGGGTTATAATTAATAATTTTAAAGGCAATTATTTTAGAATAACATTCATATATATAGCTATTTTAGAATAACTTTATGTATGTGTGTGTGTGTGTGTGTGTGTATATATATATATATATATATGTAGTGTGTGTTTATGTTTACCTGGGGGTTGAACCCAGAGGCATTCTACCTCCAAGCTATACCCTCAGCTCTATTTTATTTTTTATTTGGAAACAGGGCCTCACTAAGTTGCTGAGGCTGGCTTCGAACCTACAATCCTCCTGTCTCAGCCTCCCAAGTACTAGGATTACAGCCGTGGGCCACCATGCCCAGCTTATTATATATTTTAGGACTATAAATTATACATGTGCATTCTAAGACATTTGGAAATTATCAAAAGTTAAAAAACAAACATTAGCTCAAACCTAAACACCCAGAGATAGCCTACTGGTAACATATCAGTGTCCTTCCATCTACATATTTTATATACACACATAAATTTTTTTTCGGTACCGGGGATTGAACCCAGGGGCGTTCTACCTCCGCGCTACACCTTTGGCCCTATTTTTTTATACTTTATTTTGAAACCGGGTCTCACGAAGTTGCGGAGGGCCTCACTAGGTAGAGAGAGAGAGAGATAGAGAAAGAGAGAGAAAGAGAGAGAGAGAGAGAGAGAGAGAGCACTGAGGCTGGCTGCGAACCCGGATCCTCCGGTCTCCGCCTCCCAAAGTACTGGGATTACAAGCGTGTGCCATCACGCCTGGCCATAAAATATTTTTGAAAGTGAGACTATATGGAATACATAGATTGAATCCAACTCCCACTATGCACCAAATTTAGTGAGAACTTTTTCATATCATTAATATTTCAAAAATATTTTCAAAGACTTAAAATATTTATTATTATAATATGGTTAAATAATTTTAACAGTGATAGACACATAAGTTGTCCTTTTTGCTACTATAAAGTGTTGCAACAAACATCATTGTATATAAATCGTGCTATGTCTGATTATTTTCTGAGGATAGTTGCATAGATGTGGTATATTACTAAGCCAAAAGGATAAACCTTTTCAGTCATTCGATAAATGCTGCCAAACTGCTTTCTAAGAAAACTGAGTCAATTTATTGTTCTCCTTTCTTTGTACTAGAACATCAGTCTTACAAGTACTGAATGCTGCCTTTTTGCTTTTTTGACAATTTGATGAGTAAAAATATTGTAACTCAATTTTAAATTTTTTTTTTTGCGGTACCGGGGATTGAACCCAGGGGCGTTCTACCTCCGCGCTACACCCCTGGCCCTATTTTTTATACTTTATTTTGAAACCGGGTCTCACGAAGTTGCGGAGGGCCTCACTAAGTAGAGAGAGAGACAGGAAGGGGGGGAGAGAGAGAGAGAGCGCGTGCGCTGAGGCTGGCCGCGAACCCGGATCCTCCGGTCTCCGCCTCCCTAAGTACTGGGATTACAAGCGTGCGCCACCACGCCCGGCTCAGTTTTAAATTTTTAATTTACATTTTTGGTCACTAGTGAGGCTATCTATCTAAAGATACATACATCCTTTAGATATTTTTTAATGAATTATCACTTGGTTGTTTTGTTTTATAGTACTGGTGATTGAACCCAGGAGCGCTCTACCACTGAGCTACATCCTCAGCCTTTTTTATGTTTTGAGACAGGGCCTTGCTAAGTCAACAGGCTGGCCTCAAACACACAATCCTTCTGCTTCAGTCTCCTGAGTCGCTGGGATCACAGGTATGCACCACCATGTTGGGCAGTACTGTCTTTAAGTGTAAGTTTTTTTATATATTACAGATGCTAGCCTTTTGATGCTATTTCTTATAATTATTTTATTTCAGTGTCTCAATTGCTTCTCAATTGTTGTTTATGTATTTTTATTAACTTTTTAAAGGTATTCAAATCTATTCAGATTACCCTTTGTGGCTTCTTTATCAGATAGGGGTAGTTCTCACATAAGGACAACTGGATTTTAGAAAAGAATGCTTTAAGATACATTATTCTTTTAAATTCTCACTGGCTTTCTTACAATCAAAGACATAAAGTCAATAGAAAGAGAACAGCAAATATTCCATAAGTATATATGCATCTCATCCAAGATTTTGACTATTCACATACCTGCTTGTGACAATTATCACATCCTCAGAGATGGTAGCCATTTCTTTGATGGTAAGGTAGCACATTCTCCTCAATGTTTGCTGAAAAAAATATTTATAAAAAGTAACAGGTTATTCAGAAGGAAATGTTTTCTTTAACTACTTGAAGTGAGAACTCCAAGTAGAATTATTTAGAAAGATATTCTTAAAAAGAGTCTTGCCTACCAAAAAACAATCTTAAAAAAAAAATATCTGAGCTGCAAGTGGTGGTGCAACCCCTGTAACCCAAGTACTTGGGAGGCTGAGACATGATCATAGGTTTGAGGACAACCTCAGCAACTTAGCAAGACCCTGTTTCAAAATTAAAACTAAAAAGGACTGGGGTGTAACTCAGAGAGAGAATGCCCCTTGGTTCAATCCCCAGTACCAAAATAAAAATAACAAAAAAAATCTGGGTAGGAAAATATTCCAAATATTAATACTTCTTAAGCACAAATACCTGATGCCCTGACACCCTGCAAAATATCTAAGTAAAAACTTGAAAATTCAATTAATTATATAGAACTTTCTTCAGAGAGATCCAAATTTACACTCTGATGGTTTTAATCCAAAGGCATGGGTTTTTTTTTTTCAGTGTTAAAGGTCTGTCCTAGAAAATGCATTTTTAAAATTCTTAAAAAAGAAAAGCCGGGCGTGGTGGCGCATGCTTGTAATCCCAGTACTTTGGGAGGCGGAGACCGGAGGATCAGGGTTCGAGGCCAGCCTCAGCTCATGCACGCACGTGCACGCGTTCTCTCTCTCTCTCTCTCTCTCTCTCTCTCTCTCTCTCTCCCACTCTACTTAGTGAGGTCCTCCGCAACTTTGTGAGATCCGGTTTCAAAATAAAGTATAAAAAAATAGGGCCGGGGGCGTAGCGCGGAGGTAGAACACCCCTGCGTTCAATCCCTGGTACCGCAAAAAAAAAAAAAAAAATAGGGCCGGGGGTGTAGTGCAGAGGTAGAACACCCCTGGGTTCAATCCCCGGTACCGCCAAAAAAAAAAAATTCTTAAAAAATATGAATGGAGCTGGGCGTGGTGGCACACGCTTGTAATCCTAGTACTTGGGGAGGCGGAGACCAGAGGATCCGGGTTTGCAGCCAGCCTCAGCTCTCCCTGTCTCTCTCTCTCTCTCTCTCTATCTCTCTATCTCTCTCTCTACTTAGTGAGGCCTCCGCAACTTCGTGAGACCCAGTTTCAAAATAAAATATAAAAAATAGGGCCGGGGGTGTAGCGTAGAGGTAGAACACCCCTGGGTTCCATCCCCGGTACCACAAAAAAAAAAAAAAAAATGAATGGAGAAATATGCAGATTCTACACTTTCCTCAGTTCAGGGTACACCAATGTCTCTCCAAAACCGTAAGTGATTTGAGCTTTCCTTCACTGATCTCCTTCTTCCTAAAAAACTCTGGATTTAAAGCTTACACCCTTAGATTGTGTCATCTTCCACCATTCCTGGTTGCATATATAGACCCTGGTTACTTTCCCTATTTAAAAAAATAAGCCAGGCGTGGTGGCGCACGTTTGTAATCCCAGTACTTGGGAGGCGGAGACCGGAGGATCAGGGTTCGCGGCCAGCCTCAGCTAAATAGTGAGGCCTTCCACAACTTGGTGAAACCCGGTTTCAAAATAAAGTATAGCCGGTCGTGATGGCGCACGCTTGTAATCCCAGTACTTTGGGAGGCAGAGACCGGAGGATCCGGGTTCGCGGCCAGCCTCAGCTCTCTCTCTTTCTCTCTCTCTCTCTCTACCTAGTGAGGCCCTCCGCAACTTCGTGAGACCCGGTTTCAAAATAAAGTATAAAAAATAGGTCCGGGGGTGTAGCGCAGAAGTAGAACACCCCTGGGTTCAATCCCCAGTACCGCAAAATAAATAAATAAATAAATAAATAATCTGTTTATATATATTTATAGAGATATATAGATATATAGATATACCTTTTACTTTGTTCACGGTCACTTTCTCTAATATTATCCCAGTTATAAATACTGGTAATCTTACTAACCATACAGACTTCATCTCTAAAACTCTGACCTCTCCATTCTTTGACCTCCTCTTCTCCAATGATCCTGCCCTCTCCTAAAATATTCACACATTTCCATTATCACCACCTATACCAGTAACAGTACCACTTCCCATTTTATTTCCAAGCATCTCTCTCTCTAACCAGTACTCCTGACTCCAACAGTTCTTTTCACTCCATCACAACCTACAATCCATTGATCCTATTAACTTTTGCTGACCTAATCAGGCCCACCACCAGAAACCGGGCTGCAAAATCAGAGCCACACAAAGGCAACAGCCTTCCATAACCTTTATTTTTTATTGATTTTTTATTTTTTTGCAGTACTGGGGATTGAATCCAGGGGAATTCTACCTCCAAGCTACACCCCCAGCCCTATTTTTTATTCTTTATTTTGAAAAAGGGTCTCACTAAGTTGTGAAGGGCCTCACTAAGTAGCTGAGGCTGGCCGAGAACCCAGATCCTCCTGTCTCAGCCTCCCAAGTACTGGGATTACAAGCATGAGCCACCACGCCCGGCTTCCATGACTTTTATAATAGCACCCCTCTGAGTTCCACTCCAGCAGCTTAAAATGCCTAGTTCTTTAGTCTAATTCCTCTAATAAATACCTAATTCCATAAGACTCACAGTGGTTCTGCTTCCCTGATTCAACCCTGAATATATGGTATACTAAGATGTTAAAGAGAAACAGAACCTGAAGCCTATGAACCTGAAATTGCTTCTGTGATTTGATTAAAGGCATTAATGATCCTGTTTCAGGGGACACAAGTAGCCCATGGCATGCAGAATATTTAAATTATAGCCAGGCGTGGTGGTGCATGCTTCTAATCCCAGTACTTGGGAGGCTGAGACAGGAGAATCGCAGGTTCGCAGCTAGCCTCAGCAACTTGTGAGGCCCTCCGCAACTTAGTGAGACCCTGTTTCAAAATAAAAAATAAAAATAAAATAGGGCTAGGGTTGTAGCTTGGAGGTAAAATGCCCCTGGGTTCAATCCCCAGTACCACACACACACAAAAAAAAAAATTTAAATTATCATCTTCAAACACTGACCTACAGAAGACAAAGCTTTGGGTAAGTAGTTGCTATCAGAGAACATTTTAGTAAGCATAAGTTGTTAGAACTTAAAGTTGGAGGGCTGGGGATGCAGCTCAGTGGTAGAGTGCTTGCCCAGCATGTGCCAGGCTTTGAGTTCAATCCCCAGCACATCCACAGAAAACAACTTGTTGTTTCAAATAAGTTGCTTAGTGAAAATAATGGGTTAACTAGTTGCTTCTAAGTTCAGTGGAAAATTCTTTTCTTGAGAAAAGAAAATGATGAACTCAGAGCTTTAAATGCACAGCTCAAGGTCTGGGTAAGGGATCAGAAAACCTCTATAACTCCTTTACTATCACGTGGACACAGAGCAGGAAAGATATCCTGTAGGGCATCTTATGTTAAATTCAGAACCTTGAATGGCAAGGATGAAGGCCCTGGAAATTGAGATAAGGACATACAAACAGATCTGATGAAGCTGAGTACCTATAACCCCTAAATTCTGCCAAGTATCCTTTGCCAGTAGAAGCACTCCTTTATCCCATATCTGAGGTAATTAGTCTCTCTTTATCTGAAGAGTATATACAGGCTTCCCCTAGGACAGATGCCTTACAGGGGACTACTGATCTGTCTGAGGACCTATTCCTAAAACCTCTCATTATATAGTCATACAACCAGACTCAAATTCCAGGAAGTCCAGGGGACAGGACACAAAATGTGACCTGTGCTGATACGCAATATGAATGAAAAGAACAGCAAGATTTGGCCAATTTATGCTAACAGAAATTTGGGGAATATATCTTCCAGAATCTCCTTCCCTGTATGTATCTGCATTAAAGTAAGGAAGAAGAGAAAATTTAGAAAAGAAAAGCAGCAGCCATTATGCTCCGAAAGTTAGGGTGATCTACAGTAATGATAGGCAGATGCAGAGATGCAGTTTTAGTTTGTCCTCACTCTTTCCCTGTTTCAGGACCCCTCCCCACTCCACATCCAGCTGGTCTCAACTGCCAGCCCTGCTGACCAACAACCCCAGGCCCACCAGAACCTTGACTAAGAACTGACAGGTGGAGTAGCTACGACGCACATTGACTTCCATACCAGTCCACCTTTGCAGTGTTGTGCCAGAAGCTGGGTATTAACTGTTTTTATGACTGCAGGATAGATCTGTGAATAGCTATATACTATACACTTTCTTTCATTTTCACATGTCCCTTAATGAGCATTTATTAGTTTTATAAAGATAAACAGTTTTTAAGTAATTTTAAACATGTCAAGCAATTTAGAACACTCTAAGTTCCCTGGGGAAAACAAATAAATGGAGCCTTTCATTCTAAAAGAATTAAAAAAAAAAAAGACTTACATCGTTAGACTGAAACAATCGAGTCATTGCAAAGAAGGCTTCTGTAGCTTCCAAAGTTCCAAAGTGTTCACCCTAAGTAAAATTTAAAATAAATTTTAAACTTAAAAATATAGATGTTAAAGATTTTCTCTTTATTTCTGCAAAAATCCTTTAGAATACAGGAAAATGTCTCTCTGTAAACATGCAGCTTCTTGTCAATTTTTCTAGCTTTCAATTTATAAACCCACATGGCTATTTATTCACTCCTTATTTAAAATAATTCAATATCACACACACCACACTTAAAAGTTCTGGAATAGTGGTCTCTAAGCTATTAGCAAAAACATTTTATTTCCCTGAAGAAGGATTTACAAGGAGGCAGGATATGACAGCAAGTAGAGTTTCTAATCAGGATAGGATGTTACTATTATAGTGCCTTAGAGCAGAGAGCATACCATACACATTATAATCCAACGCTCAGCATAATACCTGGCATATCATAGAAACATAATATGAAACTGTAAAGATCTATGTGGAATCCCAGAAAACACGGCAAAATGGGCCCAACCAAAAGGGAAGGATCCACAGTTGTCATATTAATAAGGCTTAAGAGGCTGCTAGAGATTCCAAGACACTGGCCCAAACCCTTAAAAATATGATTTGTATCAGCACTTCACAAACTTTAATGTAGATAACAATTATTTGGGGGTCCTGCCAAAAATGCAGACTCCAATCCAGTGTTATCTTACAGTGAAGTCTAAGATTTTGTATTTATAACAAGCTCCCAGTGTTGCAAATACTGCTGATCTGGAAACCACATTTTTTGAGTAGCAAGGTGTTATATAACCTATGCCACTAACATTCCAAACATTTCAGATCATAGACTAACTTGAAATATTATCATTTCAGTATTTCATTTTTTTCATTTAAAGCAATCCTATATGTTAGGCTCAATCTCTTTTAAGAGCTCCATATTTCACATAAAATATAACTAGTCTTCAATCTATTTGCCATGAGTATAAGAGTAAATTTTGATAAACACGTTTAAAGTTTCGGATGAAAGACAAAGTATAATAAAGGTTTATAACTACTTAAATCAGAGTGACTAACTTGCTTATCAGCAAGAGATTACCTTCTTTCTGTCATAAATATTTACTGAAAACCTAGAAGCCCATGTGCTTTTCAGTCATATTAGAAAATCTTATGTCCCTACTTTTTGACGTGAAATGCAAAGAACATATGGCTCTGTCAACTCTAGTAGAAACTGAAAAGTATTTTTCCATAAAGCTCTACAAGCAACTAGGGAAACAGATAAAATGAATGTTCCCAAACCAGTTTATGTAGTTAACTGTGTTTATGCTTGATAATTTCTTTATCAAAGATAATTAAGTGTTTCAACATGAGTTGTCCCATAAAAGAGGTACTGGCCAATATAAAAGTACATGCTACTCTGAATTAACTTTGACTATTCAAAACTCTGTTTATAGCTGGGCGTGGTGGCGCACGCTTGTAATCCCAGTACTTGGGAGGCAGACACCGCAGGATCTGGGTTCGCGGCCAGCCTCAGCTATTTAGCGAGGCCCTCCGCAACTTCGTGAGACGCGGTTTCAAAATAAAGTCTAAAAAAAATAGGGCCGGGGGTGTAGCTCGGAGGTAGAAAGCCCCTGGGTTCAATCCCCGGTACCGCAAAAAAAAAAAAACCTCTGTTTATATAATGGATTTAGCCAATTTGGAAACAAAATGTGCTATGAAAAAGTTAAACTGCCTGGCTTAAGTGTTTCTAACATGCTACCACAGTGATTATGTAGTTTGTGAACAGATAAATTTTATTTAAAACTATGCTTATAAAAAAAGTTTTAAAATAAAACTATATGTGTATTGCTCAATTTTCATTTGCAAAAAACAAAACTCTGGAGGAGGCCTTCAGTCATAAACTAGTAAAAATAAAATATTCTCTTAGAATTCAACTGGAAACTATAGTCTTCTTGGCAATGTATATAAACCATCTGAGAGGTGTGGTGTATATATGCATGTGTCTGTGTATAGACATGTACATATTCTCTCTCACAAACACACACACGAGCCAGGCATGGTGGAGCACGCTTGTAATCCCAGTACTTGGGAGGCTGAGACAGGAGGATCACAGGTTCATGGCCAGCCTCAGCTAATTAGTGAGGCCCTCTGCAACTTAGTGAGACCCTGTTTCAAAATAAAGAATAAAAAATAGGGTTGGGGGTGTAGCTCGGAGGTAGAACGCCCCAGGGTTCAATCCCCGATACCACAAAAAAACAAAACAAAACAAAAAAAACACACACACACGTATATGCATATAGGATCTATGAAACAAAATCATATTTTCTAAGGCTTCATATATTTTGAGTTTCTTTACAAGGTGAGGTGAAAAATAAGAAAAAATAAAATTAACAATAATAGAAAGCAGAATCTAGCTGGGCGTGGTGGTGCATGCTTGTAATCCCAGTATTTGGGAGGCTGAGATAGGAGGATTGCGGGTTCGTGGCCAACCTCAGCTACTTAGTGAGACCCTCTGCAACTTAGTGAGACCCTATTTCAAAATAAAGAATAAAAAATAAGGCTGGGGGTGTAGCTCGGAGGTAGAATGCCCCTGGGTTCAATCCTCAGTACTGCAAAGAAAAAAAAAAAAGAAAGCAGAATCTACATTCTGTGATTGTATCTTTTTTTTGTTTGTTTTATCTGCTATCTCCCCAGTGCCTAGAACTATGTATACAATAGAGCAGGTAGACAATAAATATCTTTTTTTTTTT
>PVJS01034552.1:0-21511 GCA_004027185.1 Glis glis
TTTTTGCGGTACCGGGGATTGAACCCAGGGGTGTTCTACCTCCGCACTACACCCCTGGCCCTATTTTTTATACCTTATTATTTTGAAACCGGGTCTCATGAAGTTGTGGAGGGCCTCACTAGAGAGAGAGAAAGAGAGAGAGAGAGAGAGAGAGCGAGCTGAGGCTGGTCATGAACCCGGATCCTCCGGTCTCCGCCTCCCAAAGTACTGGGATTACAAGCATGCGCCACCACGCCCGGCTCTTCCTATAGTTTTGATTTCATTCTCTGGCAGGTTCTTTCCAGATGACCACGATATAGGTGCAGCAAGTCCAAGTGTACATGATCCTGAGAGTGTAAGAGCCCAGAGAAAGAAAAATGGCTTTCCTTCGAGTGCCAGTAAAAGGTCAAGGAAAGATGTGGGGTGTTGAGGCCGGGCCCTCTACCTGTCTCTGATGTTGGGGTTGGCCTCACCAAAAGAATTGCCACAGATAGAAGAAGGAGCGGCTCCTCTAAGAACAGAACCGAGGCCAACGTTGGCTTGTTTCTAGAGCAGCACTGTTCATAGTGTGGCCCCCGCACCGCCTTTACTGGTCCATGATAAGTACAGGGGTGCTCAGAGACACCCGCAGCCATCTGATGTGGCCGTGGCATCCAGGTGTGTGATCAGGAGACTTGCAGCATCCAGCAGGGTTTAGGGCACTCGGGTGTTGTCAGACTCACACGGAAAGTTGTGAGTGGTGTGAGTTTTACAGAAGTATCAATCCGTGCCGGGCGTGGTGGTGCATGCTTGTAATCCCAGTACTTGGGAGGCTAAGACCAGAGGATCCCGGTTCCTGGTCCCAGGAAGGAGACAGGCTGAGTCAGAAGAAACGGGTCAGCGTCACACTGTTCGGGGCCGGGGTCCAGGGCCTGGGGATAGCGGGATCCGCGTGCAGGCCAAACCTGGCCCTCCACCTGTTTTTGTAAGTGAAGTTTCCCTGGGGCCATACCCTTAGATAATCTATGTGTTGTCATGGAGCCTTTCACTATAATAGCACCACTAATAGTTGTGACAGAGACCATATGGCCTTCAAAGGCTAAAATAGTTACCACTAGGCCTTTGCAGAAAAGTCTGCCAAGCCTTGCCTTAGAAGAGAGGGGATATGCCAGACCAGGAATCCCCACCGGGGCTGGACAAGAGCAGAGCTTTGCAATCCTGGTTAAGATGGAGCTCCAGAGCCGACCTTGGAGCCTGGCCCAAGTCCCTCCAATCATCCATCTTTGTGAAGCTGGCACCCAAGAAGGCCTCCAGTCTGCCAAAGTACTTGCTGTCTCGGACTCCCCTTTTTATAGATGAAGACCGAGCCTAGAAAGCGGAAGTCACTTGCCCAGGGTTAAGCAGAGGGTCGGCGGCAGAGCTGAGACCTGCCCAGCACTCTCTCTCCGCCGTGTGTCCTTGGCCTATTGCCACAGGGAGACCGGCGAGGCCTGGCAAGACCCCCAGGCATTGCTGGGTGACAGTGGTAAGGACAGGGCCTCTTGTCTTGTTGCGCCCTCTGTTGGTTGATGACGTAGCAAGTGTCATGCTGGACCTGGGAAAGGCAGGGGAGGAGGTAACTTGACTGTGACCTGTGCTGCCTACCTGTGTGCGCGTGGGTGCCTGTGTGCAGTTACATCCACCACCAAGGACATTTACCTGACCCCCTCACTCCACACAGCTCCCTGCGCCTCACCTCCCTGCCCCGAGCAGCCTGCCACTTTCTGTCAATTGCCTTTAAGCATCCTGTAGTATTCACAGACTTAGCCCTGAATTCAAGAAGAGACCCTTAAAATTAAAGGAATCTTTTAGTATCAAGAGGAGAGTTAGAACCAGGTGCGATGGCGCACACCTGTAATCTTGGTACTTGGGAGGCTGAGACAGGAGGATCGCCGGTTTGAGACCAGCCTCAGCAATATAGTAAGACTTTCATCAACCTAGCAAGACCCTGTTTCCAAAAAATATATAAAAGAGGGCTGAGGGTGTAGATCAGAGGTAGAATGCTCCTGGGTTCAATCCCTCAGTACCAAAATAATAATTATAATGATGATAATAATAATAATAGTTCAGTGAATTAGTTGAGAGTTGAATGAACTAACTTGGAAGACAGTTAGTTGAATGTCTTTTTTTTTTTTTAATGGTAGTGGGGATTGAACCCAGGGGCATTCTACCTCTGAGCTACACCTAGCCCAATTTTTATTTTGAAACAGGGTCTCGCTAAGTTGCTGAGGCTGTCCTCGAACCTGCCATCCTCCGGTCTCAGCCTCCCAACTACTAGGATTACAGGTGCATGCCACCGCACCCAGCTTAGTTGAATGAGTTAAGAACTCCAAAGAACGAAGT
This sequence comes from Glis glis, assembly GCA_004027185.1. Classification (NCBI taxonomy): domain Eukaryota; kingdom Metazoa; phylum Chordata; class Mammalia; order Rodentia; family Gliridae; genus Glis; species Glis glis. The sequence goes on from PVJS01034552.1 coordinate 2,341, forward strand.
TCGAAGGATTGGGTGATTTGTGGATACTTTGAGGCAGGGAACCTGATGCTCCCTTGTGTCTTAACCACAGCTTCTTTCTGGCTTGGAGGAGGACACCAATGAGGCACATTGCCCAAAGCAGGATTTTTATGTTCTAGAAGAGGCAGTGTACGTGCGCGTGCATGTGCGTGTGGGAATATACAGTGCTCATGTGCCTGTGTGTACAGCATCCCAGGTTGAGAGCCTGAGAGATGGAGAGATTCAGAGACAGAGAAGAGGCATCCGCTCTCCTGGCTCTTCCCCTAGCAGCCCTGCAGGCCACACAGGGGAGCAGGGTGTGGGCAGCCCCTTCAACCTGGATTTCTGCAGCTGGCCAGCTTCTGCAGAGACGGATCAGAGAGGGTCTGCCCCAAGGATGTGCCGCAGAGCTCCTCATGCCAGCGACTACAGTGTCGTCTGGCTTTTCAGAAGTGATCTGCTCCTCGTGCTCGCTGTTGCCATATCAAGAACTTTGATTGGCACCTCCCCCTGTCATCTTGCTCATCCCCAAATGCACACTCTCCCTCCTGTGGGCTCCTTATCCATTTCTACAGGAACTGCAACCACTGTGCTGATTTCGTTGTTGTTTTGGGCGCTTCCTTAGAAGATGGGCCCATTTATATTTGTTTGAGGTTGAGAAAAAAATGTGAAAAGATGATGAAGGGTCCTTCTACTCCTTCCTGGGCTTCCGATGAATGCTTCTCTTGCCCAGATCCTCTGTACGGTTGGGAGAGGCGCGGAACGGAGGTGCCGACAGCTTGTGTGGGAATCACATGGTGTTTACTGTGCTGTGAGTTTATAACAGCCTTGTTTCCATACTGACAGCAAACGCCATATGGAGAGGGAAGAATCCTGCCGGATGAATGCTTAAGGAATCACAATATGGCACATGAAATCTCATAATTGCTTTTGGAAATGGGGTGGGGTTACCTTGCTCAAATCACGTCAGAGGTACTGCGTTCTCTCCTGTCATTGAATAGACCTGGAGTTTGACCCGAGGTGTTTTACTCTGGCTCTGTGTTGGTGCTGGGAGAGCGATCTGATCCAGAGGGATGTGAAGGTTTGCTTTCCTCCTCCTGGGGATCAGGTGGAGTAGGAGGCGGAGGGGAGGTCGGCTGCACTGCAGGCCTCGCGCTAACAGGTGCGGGCTGCAGACCTGTCACAGGCCACCGGGCCAGGTTCCCTACTGTGGCCGACAATGACACTCATCTCACTTGACATTTCATAACTGTCACTTGGGATCTTTTCTGCTCACTCACACACACCCCCGCTGCCCTTTCCAACCCGGGAGCCCACCTCCCCACCCCCTCGGAGCCTGGCACGCGCTGAGGCTAAATGCTTGTTGGAGCGGCTATTTGTGAACCATCTGTGCGGGGAGCGGTGGCGCCTGCACCCGCCGTGGAAGGGCAGGTTAGGGCAAGAGTCCAGCACTTGTTTGAGCCACCAAACCACTGGATGAGGGCCAAGAGGGGGACTTGGCAGGTGGCTCATCCTTGTTGATCAAAGCATCCACTTGAGAGAACATGACGTTTTTGAGTGCCTTCATCTACATGATACTTAGAACCGGTGAATTCCTACAAAAACACTTCAGCCCTGGGTAGTTCAGCCATGACAGAAGTATGCTTCCTCGCTGACGACACTACCGACTACAGCAGCGTCAGGTACAAGGACACCCAGGCCCAGGCTGGTCTCAGGCAGGACCGCCTTTGGGCCCCTCTCTTCTCTACTTAACTGCTTCTCCCCGAGCTGCCTTCACTCTCCTTGGGGTTTTGATTCCTGGGAAAGGGGGGGGACAGTCTGGCCAGCCCTAAGGCATCATCATCCCAGATGAGCAAGTACCTTTCTAGGAAGTTCTAGCAAAAGCCTCGTAAGGACTTCTGGGCCCACTGGAGTCTCTCTGGGAACCTACCACAGAGGCCTCTGACTGGCTATGACTAACTTTAAACGTGTGACTGGGAGACTGAAGGCTCTGATTGGCTGCAGCTGAATCACGTGCCCATCTTTGAACCTATCATTGTGGCTGGAGGACAGGGGGCTCTGATTGGCTAGGGCTGAATCACATGCCCATCTTCCAAAGTTTGGGAGACATCAGCTCTCCCAGAACTAGAAGGGTTAGGTGGGATTTGTTCAGACTTGGGGAAAGGAAGTTCCCTAAAAGAAGGGAGATGGAAGTACTTGGGAGGCTGAGACAGGAAGATCATAGGATTGAGGCCAGCCTCAGCAACTTAGCGAGACCTGTTTCAACATAGAGAATAAAAATGGCTGGGGGTGTAGTTCAGAAGTTGAGTGACTCTGGTTTCAACCTCCAGGACACCCCCCAAAAAAAGAAGGGAGATGGAATAGTCCAAAACCCCCCTTACCCAGGGTGATAACGGATGGTGTTTATTAAGCATGTGCCGGGCTCTGATCTGACTTTCTATGCATTGTTCTATTCAGTCCCCGCCACAGTCCCAGCAGATGGGTGCTGCTTACCTAGTTCCAGATGAGGAACCTAAGTATCAGATCTGTTGCCCCAGATCACACTGACTATGAGTGGCAGGGCTGGGACTTGAACCCGGTGGTTTAGCTCCAAAGTCCACAGCCACTGCCAGATGTCCCCTTCCTACAAGTCTCAGCTCCGTGTTCTGTGGACACATTCTTTGGGACCTATGAGTGTAAGCGAGGTGGCCTAATAGCTATGCTCAGACCTCCTCGTGGGGCCGTCGACCTGGCTCCTCTGCACCGGCAAAGAGATGGTCCTTCCTCCCAACCAAGCAGCTCTCCTACGGCGACATCACAGTCCCTAGCGCCATCACAAATTCCAAGACCCAGTGTCCCGAGCTCGGCAGGGCGGGAGGCGGCACATGCCAGTCAGTGCCCTGAGCGACTTTCCAGCCATGGAAAATGTCTTGCTGATGTTGAAGTGTCACTGCAGGGAGAGCCAGAAAGGGCCTCTGTCCCAGCTCCAAACAGGTGCTATTGGTTTTTGGAGAAGAAACAGGCCCAGAGAGAGGGAGTGAGTCATAGAAGTAACAGCGAATCCTAGCAGGCGCTCGTCTCTAGGCCCTGGGCTGGGAGTTGGGAACTTGGTCCTCCTCTTCAGAACCCTCCTGGCTGCAGAGTGGCCGAGGTGGCTCACTTCCTGTCTCCCTGCCTCTAGCTCCTCAGCTGGAAATGCAGGGTTTTCATAATTTGAAGCATTCCGAGAGTGGGCTTTGTTCCAATTGGGTAAAATGAAAAAAAAAATTTTTTTTTTGCTGTATCCACTTGGATGCTTTGAATTATAAGTAATTTGAAAATTTCTCAAACTGCCCTAAACAAATGGAATGTTTTCCTTGTAAACAAGCTTTTCAGATGTGGTTTGGGCTGCAGGCATTGTGTGATCGTGAGATCTGTGACGTCACTGCTTTATGTCATTTCTCACTCTCGACCTCTGGGTGTCAGCGGCCTCCTCGCTGTGGCTTTCCTTGTGGTGTCAAGCACACGGCTGCGGACCCCCGCCTCGCCCCCATGCACCCTTCAGAGCAGAGAACTCTGCCCTGGCTTCCCATGCGCCGATTGGACTGACATAAGTCACATGCTGCCGCCTTATCCAGCCACAGAGTCAGAGACTGTGTCGAACAGATTGGCCAGCCAGGGGACAGAGCCATAGTCCCCAGAACCGCTGGCATCTCCATACAGAAATCAGGGTTTAGGGCTGGGTGTGGTGGCACATGCCTGTAATCCCAGTCAGAACTTGGGAGGCTGAGACAGGAGGATCACAGGTTCAAGGATAGCCTCAACAAATAGTGAGACTCTCACCAACCTAGTGAGACCCTGTTTCAAATAAAAAAAAAATAGGGCTGGGCTGTAGCTCAGAGGTAGAATGCCCCTGGGTTCAATCCACAGTAACACACATACACACACACACACACACACACACACACACACACACACACACACACAAAGTCGGGCATGGTGGCACATGCCTGTAATCCCAGTACTTGGGAGGCTGAGACAGGAGGATTACAGGTCAACGAAAGCCTCAGCAAGTAGTGAGTAAGACTCTCAGCAACCTAGCAAGACCCTATTTCAAAAAAAAAAAAGGACCGGGGGTGTAGCTCAAAGGGAGAATGCCTCTGGTTTCAATCTCCAGTACTACAAAAAAACAAAAACAAAAACAGAAATCAGGGTATTGGAAGGTCAGAGTGGGTGGGGCATAGACACCAGGCAGTATAGACGTGGTGATGGTGCCTTTCTCTGCGCTGACCTCAGCTCTCTGGTCTGCAGAGCCTGAGAGCCGCACAACGCCCCCTGGGGTTCTCAGCCCCTTGCCCCATGCAGCCGGGCTCTGGATGGAGGTGCAGGGTGACAAGGCCCTGCCTGGCCCTCCCCTGGTCTCACTGCACCTTTCTTGTCTTGTCTCCAGACAGAGACTACTACAGCTTATGTGACAAGCAGCCAATCGGGAGGCTCCTTTTCCGGCAGTTCTGCGAGACCAGGCCTGGGCTGGAGCACTACATTCAGTTCCTGGACTCGGTGGTAAGTCTCTGTCCCTGGGGTGGCCCCTGGGTCCTTTGTCATCAGCAATCAGTTTTGCCTGAAGGAAAGGGAGAGAGACCTCGTGGCTTAGAAGGCCAACGAATGAGCTCCATAAACAACAGGATATTTGGGCTCTTTCCCTGACACCCCGATGTGGTGCTTGGGTGCTGTGGCCCTTGGCCCAGCTGAGAACCCATCTGTGAAAAGTCCAGAGCTGGTCTCCGTTTCCTGGCTTACTGCCTGCTTCCCCACTAGACTGCAAGCTCCTGGGTACTGGGCTTCCTGTGCAGCCACCTAGCACACTTCCCCAGACGCAGACAAACACCCAGGAAACGGCTGTGGGCTGCGCGTGCGAGGACTGCTCGGTCTGATAGGTGCGGCGCTGCCGTCCACAGCGCTGGCCGTCCCCGTTGTTGTCTGGACTTCCTTCAGCGGTGCAGCCGCACATTTGCTTAACAAATGCTTTGATTTGCGTGAGCTTTGAGGGCAGGATGTGGAAATACTCAGGAGCCCCTCAGCCCTGGCCCAGGAAGGCCAGCCCTTGGACTGGCCACCTGCCCTCTGGCTCTCTATTCGAGGAAGGAGAACAAGGGCCGGGAGGTGAGGAATGGAGCTAGTGGTGAAAGGAATGGGGTCACCCAGGACCCCCTTGCAGGGGCAGGGGTCCTGATGTTTCCTAGAGGCCCTCAGGGGCACTGGCTACAGCCATCCCCACCTCTGCTTCTGTCTGTGGGATGGGATGGCGTCTCTTTCAGGGTCTCCATGTTGGTTTTCTAGACCCACAAGCCATACTGCCCACTCGATATGTCCACCGAAATCCCACAGGCCCCTCAAAGTCAACATGACCCAAACACACTCAATGTCCCCTCCCAGGGTCCCGGAGCTGCCAGCCATGCCACGTTCCCTGTTCCAGTGGCCAGCACGCCACCGTCACCCCAGCCCAGAGTCATTGTGCTGTCCTGGCTCCTCCCTGTCCTTCCCCTTCCCCATGATCAGGGGCTGTGGGCTTGGCTCCTGGCCCTCAGGCCACCCCGCTCCCCGACCTCTGTCTGGCCCTCACAGGCTCTGGCGGCTCCTGCGGGAGTGACTGCCGTGGATCTCAACCTTACCCGAGATCAGAAACACCTGGGGAGCCTTAAAAACTACCAGCGCCGGAGCTGAAGCCCAGACTAATGAATCTGGATCTCTGGGGGTGGAGCTTAGTGTTTCTATAACTTTTTATTATGGAAAATTTCAAACTATAAAAAGTAAAAGTCAGCCAAATACTGTAATGAGCCCCATGCGCGCTTTATCCCACTTCAACAATTTTCAGCTCATGGCCACTCTGGGTTCACCAGCCCCGTCCTCCCCTCTGCAGCATTTTGTAGCAAATCTCAGGCGTATTATTTATCTGTGAACTTTTCAGTATGTATTTCTAAACAGTAAGGGCTCTTTTTTATTTTGGTACTGGGGATTGAACCCAGGGGTGTTCTACCTCTGAACTACACCCCCAGCTCTATTTTATTTTATTTTTTAAATTTTGAAACAAGGTCTTGGTGAGTTGCTGAGGCTGTCCTCAAACCTGTTATCCTCCTATCTCAGCCTCCCAAGTTCTGGGATTACAGGCACGTACCACCACGCCTGCGAGTAAGGGCTCTTAAAAAACAAAACAAAAACAAAACAAACTACAATGCCATTAAAATTCTTTAATATTAAATATTAGTCAGTATTCAAATTTTGATTTCCTGGTACATTTTGTAAATTCGTGTTTGAACTGTTTGTGGACTTGGTCTGGGTAGGGCCCACACATTGTGTTGTTGGTCTTTTTCTTGACTCTAGTGTACCCCCAGAATCACCTCCACTTGTGATATGTTTGTTGCTCCTCCAGATTCCCTAAGTCATCTAATAAGTTCCTCCGTATTTCTTGTAAATCATTTAGTTGGATCTAGGAACTTAATTAGACTCGGTTTCCCTTTTTGGGGTGTATGTATGTGACTGACTTAAGCAGTCATGTGTTCTTCTATCAGGGACCATATAATATCTGGCTGTCTTTCCTTTTGAGATGGTCGCAGCCATCCATGTTCATACCTCAGTCTGTTGATGAACAAGGGATTGCAACATGACAATGGTCTAATTCCATCCTTTCTTCTTCATTGGCTAACTGGAACACTGCCTTCCATTACTACTTGGTGGTAAAGTTCATTCAGGGATTGATTGATTGATTGATTGATTGATTCCCTATATTTCTGTTTTCAAGATACCAGTGAGATCGTTAGCATCCTCCAGCAGTGGGAACTGGAGCTTTCGACCCGTGGTTCTAGGCATGTTGGATGTGTTTTGTGCACCATGGTCCCTGTGCTCACTGATCCTTCCTGAGTCATCGTTGGCTGGTGGGAGCCATGGCAAGTGGGCTTCTGAGTCCTGAATGGGGCCCAGTGGTCGTTGGCTGCCTCTCGCTGTCTGGTATGGCCGTGTTCTGGGCTTGTTTTGTACTGCAGTCCATTGTTTCACTGAGGAGCCCTGGTCTCTTTTCCTGGAAAATGGTGCTTGGGGACCACAATGCGGCCGTAGGGTGCTTTTTACCACTAGATTGTTTCTAACAGATATTGGCACTTACGGGACTTTAATGTGTATCTGGGGTTGGGAAGCATCAACGTCCCAGAGAGTGCCCAGGTTTGGGGTTTTTATTGTTTGTTTTTTGTTTTGTTTTGTTTTTGGTACTGGGGATTGAAGCCAGGAGCATTTACCTCCAAGCTCACTCCTAGCCCTTTTTCTTTCTTCTTTTTTATTTTTTATTTTTATTTTTTGGTACTGGAGATTCAACCTGGGAGTATTCTACTTCTGAGCTACACCCCTGGCCCTATTTGTATGTGTGTGTGTGTGTGTGTGTGTGTGTGTGTTACTAGGGATTGAACCCAGAGGCATTCTACCTCCGAGCTACAACCTCAGTCCTATTTTTTATTTTGAATCAGAGCCTCACTAAGTAGCTGAGGTTGGCTGCGAACCTGCAATCCTCCTGTCTCAGCCTCCCAAGTACTGGGATTACAAGCATGTGCCACCATGCCCGGCTTTTATTTTTATTTTGAAACAGGGTCTTGCTAGGTTGATGAAAGTCTCACTACTTGCTGAGGCTGTCCTCAAACTGCAATCCTCCTGTCTCAGCCTCCCAAGTACTGGGATTACAGGCATGCATCACCACGCCTGGCTTCTTTTTTATCTTGAAATTGGGTCTCACTAAGTTGCTGAGCATCTCGCTAAGTGGCTGAGGCTGGCCTCAAACCTGCGATCCTCTTGTCTCAGCCTCCCAAGTACTGGGATTACAGGTGTGCACCACCATACCTGGCTGATACCCAGGTTTTAAGGGTGACTCATCAGAGCTGCCATGTCGGGCCCCTGCCTGCCCTTTCATCCTCAACTTTCACCTGACTCTTTCTTGTCCCCTGGTTCTGGCCCAACTACCTACTCATGAGGGTTCCATCCTGCCAAGCTAGCTTACACTTCCTGGCTCTGGCTGCCTCGGCCCTCCCGGCCTTAGAGGTCTTCCCTGGTCCCATCTGCCTGGCACATGCCTGCTTGTCTTGTGTACCCTGCTCTCAGAGCCTCCCCGCCTCCCTCTCCCTCTTCCTCTCCCATGCTTCTCTGCTCCAGGTTCTTGCAACACACACCTGAGCCACGCTCTCGCACCGTGCTGGCAGGATGGCTACTGATGGAGAGCGCGGGCTCCAGAGACGGGCTGCAGGGCAATGCTGGCCCTACCACCAGCGCTCGTGAGACTGGGGTCAGGTTGAACCCCTGTGTGCCTGGTGTCTCCAGCTGTAGGTGGGGATGCAGGTGGGCATGATGGCAGTGTAGGTGAGGAGCAACCACATGGGTTTGTAGTGCTCAGAGCTGCATCTGGAGTGTCGCACATGCTCAGTGGGTGGAGCCGTGGAGCAGGTCATGTGTGCGGAAGCCTCTTGGGGCACAGACATGACCCGTGGTCTCTGACCATTTAGTGTACAACACTACGTGATGGGTGGTCTACACTTAGGACGTGGGCCCAGTGGGATCTGCAATGTGTCCAGAGTCACCGAGTGAGTCAGGGGCAGAGGTTGGCCTGGAACCCAGGTCTCCTGGCTCACAGCGCAGTGTTCTCACATCAGGCTGCCTTTGAAGCCAGGTGGGTTCTGGCAAATCAGATGAGGCTTTATAAGGTCCGTGTGGGGGTGGGCTCCTTGTTTAACAGAGTCCTACCAGGCGCCGCCTTGAGAGGTGAGCCATCGGCCCACCAAGGAGTCCATCCGGCGATGCAGAATTTGCCTCAGATTGGATCTTCTTCAAACAAGAGCCGAAGTCTGAAGGGCCAAGCTTCTGTGACTCCGTCCTCAATCCCGCTCTGGTGGCCAGGCCGGGAGGGCATCAGGTGGCCGTTCTGTTTGAGCACTGTCAGGTTTGGGCCCTTTACACATCGCAAAGGCGTCATCTCTATTCTCTTCATCTTCAGTCTTGTCTGTGGCCATCACACTTGGGGCCGCTGACCCAGAATGCACCCAAGGTTCCCAGGACAGTCATCTCCCAGCTCCCCGGAGTGTCACGACCCCACAGGGAGAGCCCTGAGCAAGAGTGGTCTGGGGATCCTTTTTCTTGTTCACAGAACACTGGGGGCCGTGGCAGAGTCTCCCCTTGAGGTGGGATGAGAAGCCCCAGACCAGGCTCCTACACATTTAGCCTTTCATTCATTTGCCAAAATTACCCTCTGCCGGGCGTAGTTCAAAGTCCTTGGGATAAATCTATGAATAAAATGTGGCGAGCTCTCTGTCTTCATGTTGTGTACGTTCCGGCCAGAACCGGGTAAGTCATATTCAACAAGCAGAATAAGCCAATGATAGGGAATGTTAGAAAGTGTTAGACGGGATGGAAACGAAAAAGCAGAGCAGGTTTCAGGGGGTTGGGAGTCCAGAAATGGGAGCAAGGTTGTGTTAGTAGGACGGCCAGCAAAATTGTCCCTGAAAAGGTGACACTTGAGGCCACGCATGCTGGCGCACGCTTGGGAGGCTGAGACAGGAGGATCGCAGGTTCACAGCCAGCCTCAGCTACTTAGTGAAGCCCTCCGCAACTTAGTGAGACCCTGTTTCAAAATAAAGAATAAAAAATAGGGCTGAGGGTATAGCTCAGAGATAGAATGCCCCTGAGTTCAATCCCCAGTACCCCCCCAAAAAAAAAACAAAAACAGAAGGTGACACTTGAATGCAGACTATAAGGAGTCGGGGGAGCTGGTATGTGGTGGAAGGGCAGCACAGGCAGGGGACAGCCAGCTCAAAGGCCCGCAGGCAAGAGCGTCCCTGGCTGGAGTGGCGGGGGCAAGGACGCAGGAGGTGGGGGGCATCTATAGTGTACCACCTTGTGCCATGAAGAACGGGGACTTCTACTTTGAGTGAAGGGAGGAAACCCTTGGAAGGTTCTTAGCAAAGCAGTGTGGTCTGCTTAGTGTTTAAAGGATCCCTCTGGCTCCACGTTGGAATAGGCTTCGGGGGCAGACGGGGAGCAGGGTGAACTGCTGGAGGCAGGTGAGAGTGGGTGGAGGTGGAGCCGGCCTGGCAGCAGTGGTGAGAAGCGGTTAGCCTGGAGACGTGTTTTGAAGGCAGAGTATTCCCAGTATTCCCAGTGGATCGGGGGTGAGAGAGAGGAAAGGGAAGTGTGATTTCAAGGTTCCGACCTGAGCGGCTGAAGGATGGAGCAAGGGCGAGGCTGTGGGAAGATGATGTTGGGAGGAGACCGGGAGCTTCATTTGACACTCCGAGCTCCTTCCACGCTCAGCTAAAGTCTAGCAGACATGCGAGCGGAAATGTTGCAGGGGAGCTGGGTACCCAAGCCTGGAGCTAGTGAGGAAGGTCTGGGCTGGGAACAGGAAAGTGGGGGTTGTCAATGCATAGCTGGGATGTGAAATTGTGGGCTGGGTGAGCTCACCTAGGAGATGGAGAAGCAATGAGGACCCAAGATTGAGCACTGGACTGAAGGCCACACCCCATCTGGAAAAGATGAAGTGGCGGCAGCCTTGGGACCTGTCTAGAAAGTCGCTAAGGCCGAGCAGGGTGAAGCTGAGCCCAGGAGCCAGTGGAATTTTCCAGCCATGTGTCCTGTTAGACTCTCCTAGTTTGAGAAGGGAAAAATAGAGTGCGATGGATGCCCATTTTCATTCTGGTCGTGCGCTCCTTCCCTGTCGCTGGGCCTGCACCAAGGGCTGTTTATTGGAAAGGAAATGGGAATCTGGCTCCGGTGTTAACGCGCGTCAAGCACTCTTTGCATACATCGGGACAAAGCCACCACTTGGGGAGAGGCTGACCCGTCCCCTCTGTGCTTTTATCTGCATCCCTGGGAATTAGCAAGGTCTTTTCATCGCCTGCCTTGACGTCAGATGACCAGACCTTGGACACCCCTTTTAGGCGTGAAGACTTTATTGAGTTTTTCCAGGGCTGCTGGCGTAACTTCTTGTCTGAAATTCGTTTTTCTTTCATTCCAACTAGAACTCAGGGAGGGGGAGGTGGCGGTGTCCTTGTGTTGCAGAACCACCCCGGTGCTACAGGCTCAGCCAGCGCCACCCGCACCAGTCCACCTTTCTTGAATTTCTACCAGGTGGAGTTTATTGAAAGTAACCTGTCTTCATCAGGCTCAGACGTAGCCCCCAGGAAGGGCTCTTCCCCTGCACAGTATGAATGTCTGTGTTTCTCGAATCAGGCAGAAGGCTGTGGCTGTTTTGCAGTGGGGCCTGGGTGGGTTTTTTGGGGAGGAAAGGGGCTCAGGTGAATGCCAACCCCACAGGCCAAGAGATTCTTGCCATGGGCACCTTCAAGATGGACGGTTTACTCTCACCTCTGCTCTTGGGGGGCCTCGAGCACATGCTGGCTCGTTTGAAAGCCACCTGTGACCTCACTGGGGTGGTACCTAAGCTTTTCACATCTCTTCTTCTCTTTGGATGTGAGGGAGGTTCAGCAGACCCTGAGCCAGATTCCCTTGGCACATACTTATTGGGTGTTCCTACGTGCCAGACTCTCCTCTCGCATCTGGGAGCCGCACAATGAGCAGAGAGGCACGTTCTGACCCCACAGAGCTTAACTTTCTGGTTAAATGAATGAAGGACAAAATAACTAAAGAACATTTTAAAATGAAGAAAGCAATACCAGGTATGAGTTCAAATACCTGTTAAGTATTAGCTATTACGTCGCAAGATAGTGGCTCAGAACAACAAGCAGTTTATTACCCCATGGTTTTGTGGATCAGGAACTTGGGGAGGGTCAGCGTGAAGATGTTGGCTGGCTGCAGTCAGGGCGGGCTGGACCGCTCCTGGAGGATCCGCTTCGAGCTCGCGCACAGGGCTGGTGAGTCGGTTCTGCTGTTGGCAGGAGGCCCTCCCCATGGCCTTGCCTGAGTGCGCTCGCACCATGGCGGGCTTTCCCCAGAGTGGGTGATCAGACGGTACAGTCAAGTTGCAATGTGCCTTATGACCTTGTTCCAGAGCTTCCACACCGCCATTTCCCAGCGATCACGCTGGTTACACGGGTGAGCCTGGTCAGTACAGGAAGAGACTTCTCCAGAGCACACATGGCAGGAGGCAAGGGTTGCCACGGGCCATCTGGGAGGCTGGTGACTCCAGATAGGAGGTTACAACCAATGAAATCTCCTATCAGGAAATGCCAACCGGCATTCCAAACCATTCATCTGCCTAGAACTATAGAAGAGCGAATGAAATTAACAGGCTGCCACCTGGGTTTAGAGGTACCTGATTTATCTGAAATCTTACTCTGCCTCACCAGGAGAACTGTTTATGAGCTACATCCAGTGCTTGACTTCCTGCCACCACGCTGATCTTCCAAAGCAGAGAGTGTGAGGGATGGTAATTCCTTAGATTCACATAGACCCTCAGAACAGGGCGTGAAACCAGAACCTGGGAGCATCTTGAGAGAACGTCACTTTTTTTTTTTTTTTTTTTTTGCGGTACCAGGGATTGAACCCAGGGGTGTTCTACCTCCGCGCTACACCCCCGGCCCTATTTTTTATACTTTATTTAGAAACCAGGTCTCACTAAGTTGCGGAGGGCCTCACTAAGTAGCTGAGGCTGGCAGCGAACCCGGATCCTCCAGTCTCCGCCTCCCAAGTACTGGGATTACAAGCGTGCACCACCACGCCTGGCAGAACACCACTTCTAAAATGGGCTCTTGGAGCCGGGCATAGTGGTGCACTCCTGTAATCCCAATACTTGGGAGGCTGAGACAGGAGGTTTTCAGGTTCAAGATCAGCCTCAGCAACTTAGCAAGACCCTGTTTCACATGAAAAATAAAATAGGAATGGGGGTGTAGCTCAGAGGTAGAACATCCCTGGGTTCAATCCCTAGTAACACACATACACACACACACACACACACACACACACACACACACACACACATGGACTCATGAAGTGGATGTCTGTAGGGTTGTCCAGGCTCCTGGGTGTCCCCTCGGGCCTGAGACCCATATTCCTATATGACATGGGCATCCTGGAAGCTGCACATTCTGAAAGATGTCACCCCCAAACCACAGTTGGTTGGAGAAGACAGAGCCCACGAGGCACACTGAGCCAGTGGATCCTTTCCCAGGAACTGATGGAGAAGTCCTTTTCTGGTAGAGAGGCCTGAAATAGGCACTGGGCAATGGTTGATCACCGTGTTTCCTGCCTTGACTTCCATGACTGGGTCAGCCAGTCAGCGCACACACACACACCACAGATGAGCCGGGGCTACAGAAGGGCCCGTGTCCCTGGTTCCTGGTTCTTGGGCCCAGCTGCATTCCAATCTCCCTACAGTTTGTTGTTCAACTCATCTTGAGTCCTAGGAACCAAGAGATGACAGTTTGTTTGTTTGTTTTTGCGGTACTGGGGATTGAACCCAGGGGCATTCTACCTCTGAGCTACACCCCCAGCCCTATTTTTTATTCTTTATTTTGAAACAGGGTCTCGCTAAGTTGCGGAGGGCCTCACTAAGTAGCTGAGGCTGGCCACGAGCACAGATCCTCCGGTCTCCGCCTCCCAAGTACAAGCGTGCTCCACCACACCCGGCATGAGATGACAGTTTTGCCTGAACTAGACAAGGTGGGATTCTTTTCTCAGAGAAGCAAAAGAGTCAGGGGGAAAGCCAAAGCTCCCTGTGCAGTAGCAGGTCCTTCCTCGTGGGAAATGGATGCTCACTGAATGCATAATTGCAAAAGTCTGGAGAGGGTCAGTTTATGAAGCACTCGAGGGTGAGGAAATCGGCGGTAGCTGAGGAGGTCTCCCTGAGCCGTCACCACCTCTCCACCTGCAGGGACAAGGGAAGGAGCCCGGTGCTGGGTCTTCAGAAGAGGGGTCCAGGGACCCTTCACTCCCTGCTTCCCCGTGTCTGGGTGGGAGAGGCAGGGTGGGACAGCCCCTGCCGGCCCCAGCACAGGCACGACACTAGGGCCAGTGTGGGTGGGTCTGGGTGTTTCTCCAGAAAGGGCCCTGGGGAGCCGTGCTGCCAACCAGGCGCGACGCTGGCCCTGCCTTGCGGACTCTGGAAAAGCTGACCACATCGATAATTACAGAAGCCAGAGGTGGCAAGACCTCGCGGCATCTCTGACGTCTTCCAGTGCTGGACAGGGTCTCCAGGGAGGAGGAGGTGGCACCAAGTCAGTCTGGGCCAAGTGGAATCCAGCACCGATTTTGCTCCTTAAAGTGCCACGGCTCCTTTAAACTCGTGGCAAGTCTCAGAATCCTCCTGGGACTATTTCTAGGACCTATTTCCCTGGCACTGACCGACGATGCACTGAGGGTGGCAGGAGCAGGAAATGCCAGGTTTCTAAGCTGAGATATTCGTGGACATTCACACTCTGGAGCAGGCACAGATATCTGAGTGACCCTGTGCCCCCGGAAAGTGTAGGGTGTGCTCCAGTGTCGGGGCGGCACCTGCCCCCCAAGGCCGTCCTGTGTCCTGCCGAAGTCGCAGTATGAAGAGAAGCCCACCACGAAGTGCCTGCCTTGGTGGCGCCTGGGGTATCTGGGGACAGAGGTGCCCTCCGAGGGCTTTGCGCTCTGGGCAGGAAGGGGGTCAAGTGGGCGGAAGAGCAGAGCGCGCTGTGGGGGTCCCTCTGCAGCCAGGGCGGGGGCTGCAGGTGGAGTTCAGGGAACGTTCCTCGATTCAGGGTTCATCTCTTTTTTCCTTTGGCTACCATTTCCTGAGCCCAATCTGACTGTAAAACTCTGCACCGTTGGCATAAACCTTTACTTGCAGCTTCCACGTGGGGATTGAGCGGGTTTGAGCTTCTCCCAGTACCGGGCCAGGGTGTTCCCGGAGAGTGGTTTCCGGGGTGGTCCCAGCTGTGTGTCCTGTTTTCTGCCTTGAGCTCGGCCTGTCCAGCTCGTCCACCACGGGGCCTTCTCTCTGTAGGACTTGTCCCCCACGAGCCCCAGCGCCCCTTGGAGACACGGCCCGTCGCTCCAGGTGACTTAATCAGCACAGAAAGCCCAGCTGGAGACCTCTGTTGGTTTTCTGCGTCCGGCCACTAATGCTTCTCAAGTGGCCTGACCTGGACTCCTCAAAGAAAGGCCTTTTGATCCCGGGCTGGGGAGGCCTGTCCCCGCATGCTCCCGGCTGCCTCCCCATGGAGCCCTGCGCCTGCCTGGCCTCTGCTGGGAGGCAGCTGACCTGAAAGTAATGTTATTTTTTTCTTCACATGGGTTTTAGTACCCAGAGCAATAATATTTTCTGCTGGTTATTGAGGCCGATCAGTGAGCCCAGGCCTCCATTTGGTTAAATAGAGCCACCTTCACAGATATATTTTGGGACAGTGCACATCCAGTGTTCTGGATGGGGTGGAGTGACCCCCCAAATGGTGGCCGGCCATTTGCCCAGGGCCTGGGCCTGCAAAGCAGCCTGGCTGAGGTCCCGTGTACCAGACCACGAGGCTGGGCTGCCAGGGGCAGCAGGACAGTGGGTGCTTCTCTGCTCACCCTGGAAAAGGGCAGATGTGGCTGTAGAATGCCCCACCCTTCGCAGAGGAAGCCCTGGCTTACCAGCTCTATTGTATTTGAACCAGGCTCTCGGTCTCTCGCGCCTCAGTGTAAATGAGGAAGGGTCGTACCTGCCGGGGAGGGCAAGCTTTCATCAGTGCTCCATGTGCTGCGTCTGTGCGTGTACACATGTGTGGGGCTGCGTGTGTGGGGCTGCGTGTGTGTGTGTGTGTGTGTGCATGTGTGTGGGGCTGCGTCTGTGTGTGTGCATGTGTGTGGGGATGTGTCTGTGTGTGTGCACATATATGGGGCTGCATCTGTGTGTGTGTGGGTGTGTGCACATGTGTGGGTGTGTGCATGTGGGCAAGCTTTCATCAGTGCTCCATGTGCTGTGTCTATGTGTGTGCACGTGTGTGAGGCCGCGTCTGTGTGTGTGCGCTTGTGGGGGGCTGCATCTTTGTGTGTGCATGTGTGGGGCTGCATCTGTGTGTGTGCGCATGTGTCGGGCTGCGTCTTTGGGGGGGGGCTGCGTCTGTGCGTGTGCATGTGTGTGGGGCTGCATCTGTGTGTGTGCACATGTGTGGGACTGCGTCTGTGTGTGTACACGTGTGTGGGGCTGTGTCTGTGTATGAGCACATGTGTGGGTGTGTGCATGCACATGAAATTTAGGGGATTGTTGAGAGGCACACAGAAATAAAGTAACAGGAAAAAGTCAAGAAGGAAGAAATACCTTCTCTTTTTAAAGCATCTCACAAAGTCACCGACCAAATCAAATCATCGAGACAGCCTGGGTGTCTCCCGCCTCATCTTGATGGAGAGGAGGAGTTGGCCCTTGGAGAGAGAGGTGGGGACCGGTGGTTCAGCGAGAGTCAGGGTGGCAGGCCAGGCCTCGCCCTGCCGGTGCTGGCCACATATCTTGGGCACGTCCTTTGCCTCTCTGAGCCTCAGTGTCCAGCCCAGTCACATGAGGGGCTGAGTTCCTTCCAGAGCCTCCACCCACAGCCCCGGGGTCCAGATGGCTGTAGGGCTGGTGTTTCTCCATCGGAGAAGATGGCGGCTTTGGCGCTGCCATTAGAAGGGGAACGCGAGGCAAGGACTCTCGCTCACCTTGATGGAAATGCCCTGGCTCCCTCTGTGGACGTGCCGAGTGCTGCCCTAACCCTTCATCCAGGAGGGGCTCCTGGCTGGCCTGGGAGGAGCGGAGCCTCGACCCTGAGCTGTGGGGTTGCCTTGAGCCGGTGAGGAGCGTTGGGTGTCACCGCACAGAGGGATGCCTGGAGGAGGAGCTCGGGTCGTCTGTGCTGGCGTCATTTCCTGTGTCCCTTGAAATAACAGGACTTTGTGGCTGAGTCTGACAAATCCTTAGGTGGTGAACTTTGAAAGAGTTATGCACAGTTTGCAATTAGTTGCTTTGTCTAAGGCGAGCTGGCTCAGTCTTCTTGTTAACTCGAGCTTCTCCGCTTGGCGAGCAGGTCATATACGAGTGAAGGAGCCCCCTTGGGTCAGGGAGAAGTAAAAGTCTGCCTTTTGGAGGCCTCCCTTCTGTAGAGCGTGGGTTCCCCTACTCGGCGAGCCACCTGGAGTCCTAGCCCCGCCGCCTCCACGTGGCCCTGGGCAAGTCGCTTCCCACTGTGGACCGTCTTGGTCTCCATTTACTGATGGAGGGCTAGAACGGCAGTCCCTGCCCTCTTGTGGTACCCCAGCTCTTTTGAGGTTCTGATAAAAACATCAAGAAAATCTCTGTGTTCATTTGTAAGCTGAAAGTCTAGAGAAGGCAAGGGATCCGTTGTTTTTCCTTGCAAGGTATAATAATCACAATGGCGATAATTATGGTCACTGTTAATTGAGTATTTATTATGTGCCAGGCCTTGGGCTGAGAGCTCTATCTTATCTGTACAATTGCCCTATACATGGGTGCTATGGGTGCTATAGGTGCCAAACCCCTCTGCATTTTCTAGACAGGTGAGCAAATTATCTAAGGGCACACAGCTGGTATGGGCTGAGTGACCAAGGCGGGCTTTCAGTGGGCTTCCTGTTATTTTCCTGTGGTTTCCTTTGATTCACCGAAGTTGGAGCTCGTCGACCCCAGCTGCCCAGGTGCCTGCCCTCCTGGCCTGCCAGGGGGTCTGTTCCTCTGCTCAGGGCACCAGTGTTTGCTCTCACTCCCTGGTGGTTCTGACGTGCAGCCTGCGTGGAGAGCACTGTTTTAAGAGCTGGTGTGCACAGAAGAGTGTGGACTCCCCGCCTCTCTGGGCCTCAGTTTCCTGCCCTGAGGAAGGAGGAGATTGGTCAGTGGCCTCCAGGGGTTCTTCTCCAGGGGCCTGTAAGGTTCTGTAGCTGTAAGCTCACCAGCAAATGTGTTACTGTTCTTTTTCTCCTTCTGTTTTAGGCAGAATACGAAGTTACACCAGATGAAAAACTGGGAGAGAAAGGGAAGGAAATTATGACCAAGTACCTCACCCCAAAGGTAAGAGGCCTCCCAAGCCCCACGGCGGGAGGAACAGGAGGCCCGGTCCAGGAATATGGGCCCAGACCCCTGCCACGCCGTGCAGGAACAGGGCAGTGCAAGGGTGGTGGCTGTCATTGCTCTTCCGAGAGCGGCAGCCCCCAGGGCCAGGAGATAGATGGTCCAGGCCAGGCCTGAGGTTGGAAAGGAACCTGCTTCACGGGGCCCAGTCCTTTCATCACTTCCTACTGCCCGCCACCTGCACCCATGTGTCGGGGCAGGACAGGTGGAGGCCTGGCCGACGGCGGGTCGGAAGTGCCTGGAAGAAAGGGCTCTGCTGGGCGGTTCTAAGAGGTCAGCGAGACAGGGAAGGGCCGGGAGCAATGGGGCAGGAAACGCTGAGCATACTACCTGAGCCTGGGCAGTCGGGAGCACGCGAGAGAACGCAGAGAACCCTGAAGTACATTCTAGAGGATAATGTAGGGTGAGGGGCCACTCCAACCCCACCGTAGCACCCACCAATGGTTGGAGGAACCAGGGTAGTGCCACCTGTGGGGTCCTGGTGACCTGGGTTCTCTGGGACCTGCTCCCTCTTGACCCAGCACGACAGCGAAATGTGTTCTCGACCCATTTAGTGTTCTGGTCCCAACTCTTCTACCCACTGGATCAAGCCACCTTCCCTCACGGGGCCTGTTGCCCTATCCTAAAAGTGGCCTCCTTGCCAGACCCACCTCCCGCAGGCAATGAGAGCCAGGGGTGAGACCTGCATGTGACTGGCTTTGTGCGTGTCCTGCACTCCAGGGGCCCATGGTGGCTTCATCTTGCTCAGGCCCCAGGACACTGGGGGCACCGGCCCCTCAGGGCACTGCTCATGGAGGCTGTCCCAGGCTGCCAGTGGACTGCAGCCATCAATCTCCCTTGTCCTCGAGAGGTGTGGTGCAGTCCAGTGTTTGCAGTTAGCTAGCAGCCGTCTCCCTCCCCAGGTGAGCCCAGGCTCACGCCCAAAATTGCAACCCTCCTCCGGACCTGTGCTCCAGATGGCCTACTGATCGGCTCTGTGATGTGCACGCCACGGTTGTCATTTTCTTACTACTCCCTGCACGCCGTCTCTCCTGCTGCCATCATAATGATACGCTTCTCTATGCAAACTGCAGACACCCCCAGTCCTTTTGCACATTTCTTTTTTTTTTTTTTTTTTTTTTTTTTTGCGGTACCAGGGATTGAACCTAGGGGCGTTCTATCTCTGTGCTA
>PVJS01034553.1:0-21510 GCA_004027185.1 Glis glis
TCCCAGCCCACCAGGACTGCCCGGCCACGGGGCAGCAGAGCTCCCAGCCCACCAGGACTGCCCGGCCACGGGGCAGCAGAGCTCCCAGCCCACCAGGACTGCCCGGCCACGGGGCAGCAGAGATCCCAGCCCACCAGGACTGCCCGGCCACGGGGCAGCAGAGCTCCCAGCCCACCAGGACTGCCCGGCCACGGGGCAGCAGAGATCCCAGCCCACCAGGACTGCCCGGCCACGGGGCAGCAGAGCTCCCAGCCCCACCTGGACTGCTGCTAATTCATTTACTTATTTACAATGCTTCAAAAGAAAAAGCTTCATTATCCATAAAGCAGATTTCCTACCTTTAAACCAGTATTTCTACCACTGAAAATATACCTGTAGTAACTATAGCTAAACATCTCCTAAAATATTCTGATATGACGAGGGAGGACTTCAAGATCACTCCAAAATAAGAGACGGATACAAAAACAGTGAAGATGATTATACACGGATAGTCTTCTATCAAAGGGGATAGGGAAGAAAGATTATGGGGAAAACTGGTATTAAGAGTAAGACTCAGTTGAATAATAATATTAAAAATCCATGATATGAGGAGGAAATGGGGAATCAGCATGTTGTATCCAGACTTCAACAATTAATAAGGAAATGGATTAATATCTCTGGGAAAGCAAAAAAAAATTCCTTTATAATGAGATCAGGATGAGGATGAGGGCATTAAAGTCACAGAAAACTCTAATGAAGGGAAAATACGGCTGTTCCCAAAAGAGCCCTTAAGCAACTTTCCCAATTTTTACTAATTTTTCAAGAAAGCAGTCATTTTCATGTCCATAAAATTTTAGCACACTGATGTCATCCTGGTCGTATCACTGGTCCAAACAAGACTTGAGAACAGTCTGTTTATTGACCTAAAAGCATGTTGACATTTGCCGAGTTTATTTTTCCAACTCACTCCTGAGTTCCAGTTTGACAGACCCAACAGTGGAATCTCCACTGGACTTCCACGTGACAGGGTACCTACCCCAAGTGAATCTCGTACTGGTCTCCAACCTTCAATCGGTAACTCCTTCCAACTCTCCTCCCCTCCACCCAAAAGAAAAAACAATTATTACCATTTCGAAATACTAAGTTTCCACCCAGCTGCATAAATCACAAAGCTGGAAATTACTCCTCCCGTCTTAACTCAGCAAATGTTGTGCAGTATACCTCCAAACCTCTCTCCAATTAGTCTACCTCATCTCTCTCTCCTAACGCTCCCTTATCCGCCCACCGCCTTTTCTCATTTGGACAAATGCAACAGCTTCTTGCCCATTCTCCTTTTCCCTACTTTCCCCAGGCACACTGGGTTCCTTCAGATCCTATGAATCTCTTCAGCCTGGAAGGTTCTTCCATGATAAACTAACTAATCGCCAGTCTGGTCTCAGCTTCCAAACACTTTACCTGTGAAATTCGTAGTCTAATGTCCATCTTTCCTCTACTGGTAGCTGCGATCACTCAGGAACAGTGCCCGTTCTATTCATCGCTGTGACCCCAGAAACTATCAGAGGCCTTGCCATATAATGAAAGCCCAATACACATTTGTTCAGTTAAAGGACTTTTTCTTTGAAATTTATTCCACTTACCATTAAGTATACACAATATATTTACACATATACTATCATAAATAATCAAGAGATAAAATAAACTAAACTCATAAAAATATAGTCCAAATGAAATAATCTCACCATATTATGTATTATTCTTTTGCCTTTGGCAGTCCATGCTTATTAATATAGCAATTTCATAAATCAAATCTGCAAAATAAGACCTTAAAGATAAGCATCACTGACTATTATAGTCATTCCACTGAAACATTTATTGTAGGTTCATCATTACTAGAAGCATTAATAAAATTTCAGAGCCAGGAACATCATTTCTAATACAATTTGTTTCTAAAATGGTATTAAAACCATCATATAAAAGACAGATTAATGAAATTTTAATATTTTAAACTGTCTGTATCTTCCTATATTTTCCTTTCTTGTACATTCACAATATTGAAAGTATCATTAATGTATTTTCAAAATGAGCATACCAAGCTGAAAACAGATTTGTAAAAAAATATATTGAGATAGGATGGAAGATAGAGCAGGAAAGTAATTTTAAGGCTAGGAAGGAACGGAGAGGATTGGCCACTTTATTTTCCTTTCTAGCTTTACTTCAATGTCCTGATGTTCTCTAATACTGAGGTAAAATTCTGGTCTAGACACCTCTTCCCTCAGCTCTGTTCACACCTGGTCTTAATAACCTAGCGATGTTTCAGACCCACATGTGTGAGTGTCTACACTCCATACCACCCAACCAACTTCGCTGTTTTCTGTTTTTCATCATGATCCTGATGAGACTAGCAGTGTTCTGACAGTGGTACGCCAAACCCAGGGCTCACCGCCTGAAGAAAGAAGCAAACACGTGAGTGATCTGACGAGGGATCTTGGGAAAACCGGCCGCGGGGTCTGTGGGGCTGGCTCGCTCTCACCGCGCCCTCTCACTGCAGAAATGCTTCTGCCCCAGTGGCGCAGAAACAGAAATCGAAACAGATCAGGTTTAAAAATTAAAATGGCCTTGTCTCCCATACAGCTATGCTCCCCGACGTTCCCTATGGGTTGTGCATCTCAGAAGGTAGAAGCCCCTCACGTGCACGGCCATTCTCTCCTAAGTGCTCCACGTCAGCATCAGGACCTGCCGGCATCCTCCCAGGGATGCAGGATGAGAAACGCGGAGGATGAGTTGCTCTGTCTGCTCTGTCTGCTCTGTCGAGCACCCTCCACTTGAGGACTGCTGTGTGCTTGCTTCACGTGTCTTACCACATTCACTGGTGAATGCTTCCACACACAGACGTACAGCCCCACGCAGTCCCCAGCGCCTGGCTCTGGCACACCCCTGGGGGCCCTTCCACACCACAGACAACTGACGGTGGAAATGACAACATGGACGGCCGCTGAGGCCAGGCCACGGCGACTGCGTGGCTCCTCTGGTCTCCTGCATCACTCACGGGCTGCAGCCACGCACCACAGCTGAAGAACTGCCTGCCACAGCCAGGATGGGCTTGGAAGCAAGCCCTCTGGTCCAGGCAGTCCGCAGGGCTGCAGCCTGACCAGCATCTTGCCGATACGCTCCCCTAAGAGGACCTGGGCCAGCGCCACGTTGCGAGGACACGCCCAGAATTCCTGGCTCACAGAATTCCAGGATATCAAATTTTTACTGTTGTTGTCAGTGGCTTGATAACTAAGATACGATATTTCCTAATCTTTCATTCCTCTCAGGCACAATCAGTTTGAAAAACTTGTCAGTTCTAGAAATTTCAGGTACAGATAGGAAAATCTTTGCTATCCAAATTTGGAGTTCAAAAAGCCAGGTGGACATATCAAACGCATGATTTTGAAACTCCATTTGTAATCGCACATGCTACTGAGTGCTACTAAATGGCAGAATGCTACTAAGCTAGACAAGGCACCGTTCAATTCTGATAAAGATCGTATAGAATGCTAATGACATGCTTGATAGTGAGCCAGTCCATGAAGGAGGAAAACCAGAGACCACGATGCCAACAAGTTTAGATTCGGTTACCACTTGCAACGCCTCTTTCAACCAGCAGGGGGCAGGGACGGCATGTTGTTCTTCCTTGACCCGGCACTTGGAATGTGTGGAGCACTAAGAAGGAATCAAATAAAATCCTGCACAGATGGAAGGCGGGAGAAAGGCAGGATGCCGGCCACAAGTGAGCAGAGATTCGTCCTGACCACCCCCCAGAGCTCCTTGTAGATGAAAGCGGAGTTAGAACACAGGCCTTCCAGGGACAGATGCGAGCCGAGTGGGTTCTGAAAGGGAATGAAGCCGGGCTCACTCTCAGCCCAACTTCTTATTCTTACCACCTTTTCTACCTACTAATTAGAAACTAATTGCTACTATTGGTTTATCACATGCCTGTTTCTATAGAAAATAAATCTGGTAAACTAGATTCAGGCGCATTCTGTTATCTACATGTGGTCATCAACTTCCTTGATCTTCTCAACTAAACCAAGCCTCGGTGCACCTGGCGGGCGCACTTGTGTGCCTGGAGGCGAGGCTGAGCGTGGCTCTGCGGCTCCTCAGGCACAGCACCGCGGTCCCCTGCGCAAGCACGCCCCGCTGCTCGAGTGTCCGTAGCGCTACCTTCCAGCAAATAGTTTACTGAATTATGTTTTAAAATATCCATCATTAGCCGGGCAACGTGGCACATGCTTGTAATCCCAGTACTTGGGAGGCTGAGACAGGAGGATCGCAGGTTCGCAGCCAGCCTCAGCTACTTAGTGAGGCCCTCTGCAACTTAGTGAGACCCTGTTTCAAAATAAAGAATAAAAAATTGGGCTGGGGTGTAGCTCGGAGGTAGAATGCCCCTGGGTTCAATCCCCAGTACCGCAAAAATAAATAAATAAATAAGTAAATAGCTATAAAATATCCACCATTTTCTGCTGAGTTGGAAGTGCAGTCCTGATGACAAAATTAGCAGAATTGCTTTAATTTTTCTAATTATGTGACTAGAGCCAGAGACAACGTTTTATTTGTATTTTTGGTGCCTTTGGCAAATTGCATTGCTTATATGGTTTATGATCTGATTCCTACATCAAAGATCTATAGTTAGCAGCATTCGACACAGCAGTGTCTCACCTCACATCTGCATCTGAGGCCCAGCACAGCGGCAGGCACATCAGAAGTCCCTATGAGCCAGGCGTGGTGGCGCACGCTTGTAATCCCAGTACTTGGGAGGCTGAGACAGGAGAATCCGGGTTCACGGCCAGCCTCAGCTACTTAGTGAGACCCTCCGCAACTTAGTTAGACCCTGTTTCAAAATAAAGAATAAGAAATAGGGCTGGGGGTATAGCCCGGAGGTAGAATGCCCCTGGGTTCAATCTCCAGTACCACAAAAAAAGTCCCTATGAGTGTGCAAGAGAGAATGGGGACATTTTTATTAAATATCTAATTTTCCTTGTTTTAAATTCTTATTATTTACTAAAATGAATTATCATAAGAAAGCAGTTTGGTTCACTAAAACAGACTGTAGCCTGGTAAGGTCTAGGCAACGAGGCTGCCACCAAACTGTACAATGTACAAAGTCATGGAAGAGAACTTAAAGCAAGCAGCAGTGAATCTGTGGGACCACACTGACGGACTGACGGAGCTTAACAAATCTTTCCTTGTACGTTTCAAGCATCCCAGCTGCTGTCCTCTGACATGCCAAGAGGAGGCCTTTGGAGACGCAGCTAATGGGAACAACTTAATCGTTTTAACCCAAAGCTCTTGTTTCTTAGTAATATTCCTCCTAACATTAAAGTGACTTTAATCCTTATAGCCTGAATTTCTGTTTGAGAAATCATTACTTATTCATCTTTGTGACACTGACCACACGTTTCGTGGCAGTGTCTCTGAGCCTACATGTCTTCGTGTGTAAGAGGGGAACAGCACGCGCCACCTGGCAGGGCGGTGGCGGGTGAGCGGGCAGGCGGAACCTCGGGAAGTGCACTTGGGTTCACAGGAGAGGAGGCGTCACAGTGGCTCTCTGTGTTCAGAAAGGAAACCACGGTGTGTGGTGCCGCGGAGCTGCCACCTCCCAGAGTCACAGCTTGCTTTAACCTGCACCAGGAAGGAGATTCATACGCATCCTGCTGTACAGACACTTTAAAAATAATGTCTTCCTCATGACGCCTGCAGTCGGACACGACTTTGTCTTGAACTCATTCTTGCTGTTTCCCCTTTCTATTCTTCAAGTCAATCAAGTTTTTTTTTTTTTTTTGTGGACAGGGGATTGAACGCAGGGGCGTTCTACCTCCACGCTACACCCCCGGCCCTATTTTTTATCCTTTATTTTGAAACCGGGTCTCACGAAGTTGTGGAAGCCTCACTAATAGAGAGAGAGATAGAGAGAGAGAGAGAGACAGACAGGGAGAGACAGAGAGAGAGCTGAGGCTGGCCGCGAACCCAGATCCTCCAGTCTCTGCCTCCCAAAGTACTGGGATTACAAGCCACCACGCCCGGCCTCAATCAAGTTTTGATGGTGCTCATTTTCACTCTCGGTTGTTAAGCTTTAAGAAGCAACAGTTCTTTGTTTTATTGCTATTCAAAACTTAACTTTCCAATCAAATAGTGTAAGTTCATTTTGATCATCTGTGATGAAATAAGAGTTTTGCTATGTGAGCTCTTTAAAAACAAACTGATATTCTCTCTTTTTCTTTTTCTTAATAATGTCCTGACACCAAATAGTTGCGGTATATATTGTTTTTAATACTACCATTACCATAACCTTAGAAGCCTTATGCTATTCAGCCTAGCCCCTGGGCAGTCATCACTGCAAACATAGGAGTTAGGCAGCCACATTTCTGATATCCTACTTACAGTTGTTAGACTGTAGTGTGTGTGTGTGTGTGTGTGTGTGTGTGTGTACATAGGTATATATTCCCCCGCCCCAAGCAGCAATAGAGAATATTTCTGGTATTCTTATTCCCTCTCAATAACTTGTGAAAGATTCTGATGGAGAGGCGAGGCAACATTAATTCAGTATAACGCAGACATTAGGAATCTGGTGGGGGAGAGAAGGGCCCAGTTGGTGCTGCTTAATCTTGTTAGGGACAAACCGAGAGTAATCAAATTAGGTTCAAAGTAAATTCAACTTCCATTATTAATTATAAGCAAAATTACAAATCACATGTACTTTTCTCAAAACTACCTTGCTCCATAGAAATTGTCATTTATTTTAAAGCTTCCATACACAAAAACTTCGCAAGAAACTGAAGCTTTGACTTTTGAGAAAGATCAACCTGTAAGAATATACCACAATCAAAACATTAAAATGTCAAAACTATTTGTCTTACTGGTAATAAGAAAAGAAAGTAACAGCCTGGATGGGAAAAACAAATCTGTCTCCACAGCTCAGACTCCAAAAATGTAAGGAGAAAGTGCCCTCTTCTGGCCAAAACAAAAACCTAACATTTTTGGTGCATGTACTAACTCCTGCTCAAGAGTAATTTTTAGGGCTTTAATTAGCACACTTTAAAAGTCTGAAAAAAATAAAAATAGATAGTAATCAATGGTATGATTTTTTTCCTGACTTTTAAAAATATTACTATTTGCTGCTAAAAACTGTAACTATTCAGACCACAAAATATAAAGCAAATTAAATAACATACAATCTCCTCCCAATCAGATATATTAGAAAGAACATAAATTGCTACCAGTCTTATTTGCAAATCACTACAAAATGGCACAAATTAATTTATATTCTAATGAGAAGACAGAGTTATGACTATTACATGGTAATATCTAGGAAAAACATCTGCAAATTTTAAGAGTTCATTTTTTTTTCTGAGTACTTCTAAAAAAAATAATATACAGGTTGAGTATCCCTTACCCTAAATGCTTGAGACCAGAAGGGTTTCAGATGTCAGCTCTTGGAACCTTTGCCAGTTGAGCACCCCCAACCCCAAAACCTAAGATATGAAATGCTCTGAAATCTGAAGCTTTTGGAGTGCCAACATGACACTCAAAAATACTGGCTTTCCAAGTATTGTGGGTGTGGGACTGTTAGATTAGGGATGTTCAACCTGTATCATTCAAAGTTAAATATGGGAAATTAGGTATATTATTAGACTGACATTCCTGTAAGCCAGGCCCAGTAGAACCCTCAATAAAATACAGTTTTCAGGGATCTCTGGGACACAAATGTTACAAATGAAAAGCTAAGGATGAGTAATCCTATAATGTTAACAGCTACTGATGACAGTGACAATAATATCAGAAATCACCAAAATGCACTGTGTGTGAGAGGCAGAATAAAGACCCACCCGCCCCTCCCGGAGCCCAAATTCTAATCCCCAAACCTGTGACTATGTGACCTGACATGGCAAAAGAGACTTTAATGATGCGGTTACGGCAGGGGGATTATTCTGGATGGTCTCCGTGGGCCCCTGTAATCACTAGGGTCTTACGTGTGGAATGGGGAGGCAGAGGAGGCAGAGGGAGATGGGGCTCTGGAAGAGGCTGCCAGCTTTGGGGATGAAGAAAGGAGACCAGGAAAAACTAGGCAACTTCTAGAAGCTGCACAAGGCAAGGGAATGGGCTCTCTGGAAGGAAGTCCTGTTGACGCTATTTTAGCCCTGTGAGACATGGTACCTCTGAGCTACACCCCCAGCCCGATTTTATTTTTTATTTTGAAACAGGGTTTTACTAATTTGCTGAGGCTGGTCTCAAACCTGTGATCCTCCTGCCTCAGCCTCCCAAGTACCGGAATAACAGCCGACAGCCAGGATGGGCTTGGAGGCAGACCCTCCGGTGCCGTCACGTCTCCACAGGACGGCCCTGACCAACTGCTGCTGATAATCTCCCCTAAGAGGCGCCAGTGCTGGTGCTCTCGCTGCCACTGGGGCTCAAGGACGCACACAGCGCTGGTTGTTTGAGGCTCATTTTCCCACTGACTCTTTCGGCTCCGAGGAACATGACACAGAAAGACGCATGGCTTCCTGGAGGGCAGCCTAAAGTGTCTTGTCTGAATTACCGTCATTAACCTTATAATTTAAAAACGTACCAGGTATTCTTATCCTTTAAAACCAAGAAGCCAGCCGGGCGTGGTGGCGCACATCTGTAATCCCAGTACCTGGGAGGCTGAGACAGGAGGATCGCAGGTTAAAGGACAGCCTCAGCAAGTAGTGAGACTCCATCAACCTGGCGAGACCCTATTTCAAAAATAAAAATAGGGCTGGGGGTGTAACTCGAAGGTAGAATGCCCTTGAGTTCAATCTCCAGTACCTAAATAAATAAATTAATTAATTAATTCAAACCAAGAAGCCTCATTGGGACCCAATTTATGGTGGTGATAAAAGGCCAGGAACTGTATCCCCATCCTGTGCTCTCAGCTGCCAAAAATCTAGTATTTAATCTTCCAGTGTTAGAAATATAAGTTTTCATCTTTTAGTTCACATAAACTGAAGCTCCTGTTGCTATAGCAATAATTACCCACCTACATAAAATTTGAGACAAATTTTTCTTAAACCAAAATTTAAAACTATAAAATGAATAAGCATAGGCATTGTAATCCAGAAATAATTCTTCAGATGGGAGAAAAAATGATTTTTAAAAATAATTTTATGAGGCCAGGCACGGTGGCACACGCTTGTCATCCCAGTACTTGGGAGGCTGAGACCAGAGGATCCAGGTTCACGGCCAGCCTCAGCTACTTAGTGAGGCCCTCCGCAACTTCGTGAGACCGGGTTTCAAAATAAAGGATAAAAAAATAGAGCTGGGGGTGTGGTTCCCGGTACCGCAAAAAAAAAAAATTTATGAGCCAAGTGTGGTAGCACACACCTGTAATCCCTGTACTTGGGAGGCTGAGACAGGAGGATCTCAGGCTCGAGGCCAGCCTCAACAACTTAGTGAGACCCTGTTTTGAAATAAAAAATAGATACAGGGCTGGAGGTATAGCTTGGAGGTAGAATGCCCCTGGCTTCACTCTCCGGTACTATAAAATTATAATAATAATGTCATGAGTAGAAACATGAAAACTCAACTATAAGTCTAATTTGATTAATCATTTAATACAGGAGTTAAAAATTAAAACAATGTTTTATTTTAGTAACCAGAAGCTTTTGGGGGGTGTACTAGGGATTAAACCCAGGGGTGTTCTACCTCTGAGCTATACCCCTAGCCCATTTTGTTTTGAAACAGGGTCTCAAAGCCTGTAATCCTCCTGTCTCAGCTTCCCAAGCACTGGAATTACAGGTGTGAGCCACCACGCCCTGCTCACAAGAAGTTGTGTGTGTGTGTGTGTGTGTGTGTGGTGCTGGGACTGAACCCAGAAGCATTCTACCTCTAAGCTAAACCCTCAGCCCTATTTTTATTTATTTTTTTAATTTGGAAAGAGGGTCTTGGATCTTCAATCCTCCTGCCTCAGCTCCCAAGGTTGCTACAGGCAACTGTGGTGGCAACCACGCCTGGCTACAAGAAGCTTTTAATAACCTAAAACAGGTTTAACTTTTTGTTTCTGCAAAACTACTCATAAAATGATTTTCAGAAAATCACATCAAAAATGGCAAGTTAATGCTTGGAGTATTTTTTCCCAAGTTCCTAATAACCTGAGGACTTACAGATCAAACATTTGTAGGTGTCATCATGCTGATAAGCTTGTTATGTTACTATTTGTTTTAGCTTTCAAATTAATTTATTTCCTATTATTATATTTATTCTTTCTCCACAATGATCGAATGCTTTCATGTTGTGGCAGTCCAGTCTTAGGACGGCTCTGGCCACAGTTGGATGTTACTTCAGAAGCTGATGCTTGGGCGCGAAGGTGACAGATGGCTTTGAGGTTCAGCTACTGAAGTAGAGTTGAGATGGGACTCGGCCTTTTCCCGCGAAATTCTGCGCCCGTATCAGCTTCTTCCTCGGTAGAGTGTCATTTGGTTGGATTATTTTAGGTATCTGAACACTAGATTTATGCATGTAAAGACAAATCTACATATGGTCATCTCTGCTGGATTTGGGCAGGAGTAAACTCAAGAATTCTGAATAAGCAGTTCATACAGGTAAACCGCACAGGTAAACTGCACAGGTAAACGTTTAGCCTTCACGGGAGAAATCTTACATGACTATGCGAGCACTTTAGTGTGTTTGATTCCCAGGAAGAAAATAACGGGCAAGGGCCGGGCGTGGTGGTACACGCTTGTAATCCCAGTACTTTGGGAGGCGGAGACCGGAGGATCCGGGTTCGCGGCCAGCCTCGGCTCTCTCTCTCTCTCTCTCCGTCTCTCTATCTCTACCTAGTGAGGCCCTCCGCAACTTCGTGAGACCCGGTTTCAAAATAAATTATAAAAAATAGGGCTGGGGGTGTAGTTCGGAGGTAGAACGACCCTGGGTTCAATCCCCGGTACTGCAAAAAAAAAAAAAAAAGAAAAGAACGGCAAGCCAACAGAAAATGTGGACAGAAGATGGAAAGAGTGACAGTCAGACTAAGAGAAACACAAATGTCCCATTAAATGCTAAAAAGCCAGTTTTGAATGAGATCTCTTATTTATATCAGGTTGGCAAAGATTTAAGTGTTTAATAAGCATATTATTGAAGGCAGAGGGAAATGATTACTCTTTTTACTATTGGTGGGTGGGAAAGCTGAGGAAAATCTTCAAATATAAATTCTCAGATCCTTTGACCCATTAATTCTATAGAACTAAAAATTTGTCCTGCAAATATAATAGGATTGATCTTAGGTTGAACTTTCATGTAGTTTATGAAGACGTACAAAGACAGCTATTGACATGGTTTTTATGTGTATTCCCACATATGCTAACAAAAACTGGAAATTGCCCAAGTATCTTTCAGTAATGAACTGGTTATATATATTATAGAAACGTAGAATATATGTAGCAATAAATCTATATGTGAGAAGGTCCAAGATTTAGTAAGAGGGAAAAAAGCATATTTTATAGCAATTTGTATAGTAGAAAAGATATATTACATACACACACGTACACACACATACATATATATGTATGTTTACATGTAAACATACATACATGTTTTGCTGTTTAAAAATTCTCATAAAATAAGAAGAAAATGTTAACAATAATTACTTCTTCATTTTACTGAGTTTTGATAGAGCAGAGATTTTTTTCCTTTTCATTCTAAATCATCTTTTTTGTAAAAAAGTATTTACATGTACACTTTGCATTATTAAAAATCATTTTGCTTAATAACTAATACCAAGAAAAATTTGTCCTCATCTTTAAATAATTTTGAAAAGCTTGTTCTTGATTTCTTTATAACTGAGTTTCTCTTAAAAAGCACTTAGTACCGGGATTCAGTTAAAGCACACTGAGATTCAGCCGACAAAAAAAGCAGCGGGATTCGGCCATGCTTCCCCCTCCACCTCGGGACGCAGGCGGGGCGCAGGTGCACTGAGACGGAAGCATCAGGGGCCACCGAGGTGAGTCAGAGTCTTTATTCTGCAATTCCACTTCTCAGTCTAGATGTGAGGAAATTTCAATACAAATCCTCCTAATAGTGGGAAATGAACATAATACACATGTCCCGCAGTCGACCGTGTTGGCTGAACCATGAGACAATGCGATAGAATATATTAGCTGTGCTTTTTATTTTTGATTCTGCAGACTGCATTCTCTTAACGACAGAGAAATTAACCAGCATTGCAGAGTTTAAAAGTTGCCAAGGTGCAGGGAGAAGAACTGAAGAGGAAATTCCCTTCTCATTGGGAGACATTATGCATTTATTTTAATCGACAAATAAAAGTTGTATATATTTATCAAATTCGTGATGTTTTGAAATAAGTATATATTATGGAATGGCTAAATCAGGCTAATTTAGTCAACACACAGATTTCCTCACAGGTTTGTGCAGCAAGAGCACTAAGTATCTATTCTCTTGGCAATTTTTAGGAAAATAACACATTGTCATTAATGGTTTTTTTTTAACCACTTTTTGTGTGTGTGTGTGTGTGTGTGTGTGTGTGTGTGTGTGTGTGTATGTCGTACTGGGGATGGAACCCAGGGACGTTCTACCTCCGAGCTACACCCCCAGCCCTATTTTATTATTTCTTTTGAAACATGGTCTCACAAAGTTGCGAGGGCCTCGCTAAGTTGCCGAGGCTGTCTGTGAACCTGCGATCATCCTGTCTCAGCCTCCCTAGTCCTGGGATTGCAGGAGTGCGCCACCACGCCTGGCTCAATATAGCTTTTAAAAATATGGAAAGGTTGAACTTCTTGCAAATGTCTCATCAGCCAAACAGCAAAAGACGCAGCAATAGTAACAAACCATCACTCTCAACAGGAGCTTTGCATCTGGGTTTTGTGACCGTGGGGGTTGTTGACACAGTCACCCCCCAAGCAACTCAACTCGCCTGCCAGCCAAGCAGACTGCCTGCGTGGAGTCAAAGTGCGTAAGGAAAGACAGCCAGATTTCAACAAAGTACGTGATCACCAGAAATGGAGGATGGTAAGTTAGAAAATCATCAGGGGAGATTTACATGAGATTAAATGCCTCAGAACGAAACCCTAGATAATCAGCCACAGAAGGCCCCCCCTTCCAGTTTGCTTACGGAGGAAGAAAAGGCTCTATAAACACATACAAGTGATACATCAAATTTTAAAATATGGGCTGGGGATGTAGCTCACAGATAGCATGCCCTGGGGTTCAATCCCCAGGGCCAAAAAAAAAAAAAAAAGAATAAACTTTACCAAAGGAGACTGATTATTCAGTTTCTGACCTGAGTTTCCTGCCCTTCCGGCTGAAGCCAAAGGGAAAGATAAAAATGCTGTATCACTAAGAATTTCTGGATCGCTACCTCACAGGTTTCCCTCATACCATCCAAAGAGTTCACTCATTCATTCCTACACTTTCAATATTATTATTTAGAAACAGTATTTGCAAGTATGAGTATTATATGGTTTTTTTAATTCAAAGAGGAATAAAAGAAGCATGCAAATAAGCCAACACAAACAAGTATTTCGTAGCCACAGAGCGCAGGCCGCACCCTTGAATTTTATCAGAGGCAGGCATGAGGCAGTTCACAGCCCTGGGAGGGGGTCCCCCAGATCGGCCCCACCTTCCACGCAGGGTTTCTACGTGGGCTGCTCGCTCTGGGCTGGAGGTCACTAACCACTGGGACAGAGGGAGCACGTAGGTAACACTGGACAGTAAAAACCGACGAAATATTAATTGTCTGCCTCTACAACAGAGTGCTTAACATTCATTTCTACCTCACACCACTGGGTACAGAACCACAATGACAAACGGTGTGCCAATCAGAATGCAGAAACAGGGACACAGGTAGAAGGGAAAGAACCACGAGTGTCTCAGAACCCCGCCCAGTTGAATTCCACCCAGGCTCCTTTTGGAGACACTCACGGCTGGCTCTGGAACACAGGGGACAAGAGGTGAGAAGACCTCCGTTTCATCAGCACAAGCAAGACCACAGAAAAGCCTAGTGGGCTCTTCAAATGACATATTTCCTGAATTTATATTTTTGATTCATATTTTAATGTTTATCAAATTGAGCCCATCTTAGATTCGATGTGTACATTTAATGGGGTAGTTTGCTTTTCTAGAAGTTGCTATAAAATCTTCCCAAGCGCTTCAGAAAGGCACTGTGAAGCCCAAGTCTACAGTGGCGGGCAGAGCCGACCGAGCACCACCCTGAAAAATCATGGAGACCATGGGTGAAGGCCAGAAGGCTCGGGGCCCTGGAGATGGGTGCTGGGAGGGAGAGAGGGCGCAGGCTCCCTCAGCGTGCATCGGAGGAAGCTTAGCTCACAACCGCACGCGTGTGTGTGTGTGTGTGTTTCATTTGAAAACCTTTAAATACTAATTAACAGACCTTTACTTAGATTCTATGATAGGTAAGATAAAACCTGAACACGAGTCTTTAAGTGAGCCGCCTGGTGTACAGTAGCCGCGCCGCATTAGCACACATGGGAAGCCTATCACGGAGGCCTTAGTTTTGCTTGAAGGGCAAGAACAAGGGAAAGATGCGTGCCCCGTGCTTTCTAGGGCTAATAGCAGAAGAAATCAACCAATTTGTTGTCTTTGAAAATTTATTTTAAAGCAACAACTATTATTATTAGTAGCAGGATTTTGAACCCAGAGCATGCTACTTTTAAGCTATACCCCCAGCTCTTTTTATTTTTTTGTTTTGAAACAGGGTTTCACTAAGTTGCTGAGGCTGGCCGTGAGCCTGCAATCCTCTTGTCTCAGCCTCCCACTGGGACTACAGGCACGCATCAGCATGCCTGGCACAACTGTTATCTTCTTACTTACATATCTACCATGTGCTGGTTATTGTAAAAAGATTGCTTTAATACTATATGGCAGGTATTAATCTCTCTTTACAGAAAAAGAGAGAGAGACTCAAAGAGGTTATATGGATAGATTTAGGTCTTGAAGTCAAAGACAAGTCTGGCTGATCCCAAAGCCCAGCTCTTCCCACTTCGTCGAATTATCTGCAGCACACTGACTCGCTATTTCACCATTTTTCATTTACCTTTTACTGAATTTCTGAATATAACACATTCTTACATGAAATCTCAAAATTTGGTATTTCCCCATTACTATTAGTACTATGACTACTCTTTCACTTGAAGAGATCTTACGTGTAGTAAAGCGCCATGAAAATCAGAATGCGCCTGTGTGTATGTGTGTGCGTGTGTGTGCGTGCATGTGTGTGTGTTGCAGGTATGTGTACAGGAGGGGGATACATGGGAAGAGGGGAGATTTTCAAGTTAGTTTCATATTTACACAAAGTCAACTTTCTGTCACTGTGACAAAATGCCTGGAATAAACAACAGGAAGAAAGGTGCATTTGGGCACCGTCCCAGCCCGCGGCTGCTTGGTCCTGTTTGCTCTGGGCCTGTGGCGGGGCATACGTCATGGTGGAAGCCTGAGGCACGTGTACCTCATCACCTCCCGGTGGCCAGGGAGCAAGGAGGCGTGCCCACAGGGCCCAACTTCCTTCCAGTAGGCCCCACTGCCCAAGGTCCCGCCACCTCCTGTAGCCAGCGCGGGGACCACACCGTCAGTACATGGCCTTTGAGGGTCATTCAAGAGCCACGCCATCGCCGCAAAGATAAGGGCATGAGTTTCTTTTCTGCCGCCCACAAGAAATTGCGCGAGAGCTCTTTCTTTGTAAATCTCTGTAATAAACTGCCTTCAATTCAGGGTCTTGTGATTTCCACAAATGGACTTGCCACAACTGATTTGTTTCATCTGTGGCATAAATAAGAAATAACTGACTTTGGTTGTACAAACTCTGAAATTTTATTTTGTATTAGAACAGCCTGTTTACACATCAAAAGAATTTTTTCCATTGCTCAAATCCAAATAATTTCAATGAAAAGTGAATCTTAAAGAGAACACATCAAAACAAATGAGGCAAAATGGCAGCCAGGAAGAGTTCTTTCTGTGAAAACAGTTCAAGTCCTGAAGCCAATCTGAAGTTTGTCTCTACTCGAAATACATGGCTTAGGCCGGGCGTGGTGGCGCACGCTTGTAATCACAGTACTTTGGGAGGCGGAGACCGGAGGATCCGGGTTCGCGGCCAGCCTCAGCTTTCTCTCTCTCTCTCTCTCTGTCTCTCTCCCTGTCTCTCTCTCTCTCTCTCTCTCTCTCTCACTCTCTCCCTCTCTCTCTCTACCTAGTGAGGCCCTCCGTAACTTCATGAGACCCGGTTTCAAAATAAAAGTATAAAAAATAGGGCTGGGGGTATAGCACGGAGGTAGAACGCCCCTGGGTTCAATCCCCGGTACTGCAAAAAAAAAAAAAAAAAAAACACATGGCTTAACAGACTGAAATCTAAGTTTTGAAGTAGTCGCAGTCCTTCCGGGGCAGGGTGAAGGTGGGAATAACAGAGAGGAACTTTCATACAGTGTGATGGAGAGTTCAGTCTCTCCGTTGGCTGGTGCACCGTGCCTTTGACTAGAAAGGCTAGCACCTTTCTAGTGAAACACCGAGTTACCAATGAGCAGAACCGAGTGCTGACCACACGACACAGGGACCTTACAGAGAGTCGGGGGCTGGGAACTCTCCAGCTGACAATGGCAAGTAGAAGAGGGCGACACGAAGAGTGCGTCATTCTCCCCCCAACATTCAGCTTCCCTGGAAGGGAAGTCGATCCACGGTTAGGGCTTACATGGGGAGCGTAGCAAAATGGAAAAGAAGGTAAGGAAATCAAGATGCGCGGGCTGAGAAGGTCGAACATCCCGAGGAGGCTGACTCACGATGCTCCTGGCTCTAGAAGGCCCCACAAGCTGGGCTGCGGCTACTAGGTGTGAGCATAAGGAATTGCTGGTTGTGTGGAATCGCAGTGGCGAGTTAGTCAGCTCCAACCCACTCCACATGGCTCTACCTGCCTGTCCAGCAAGCAAATGAGACTCTTGGGAACTGGAGTTGGTGGCGGCGCCCAGAGGGGTCGAAGCTCCCACTGCTGAGCGCCCCGATTCCAGCACGCCCGAAGCCTAGCTGTGCAGCGATCCCTTCAAAAGGCAAGCGCCCCAAGAGTCCTTTCAATGGTGCATCTGAACAAATAGTTTCTTTTGATGAAGTCAGACTCACATTTTGTCAACGTAACCAAAGGTACCCTAACAAATATAAACTTGGTCCGGGACGATAGGTGGGTGGTTGCCGGACTCTCGAGTCATTAGGCAAACCCCCACATTTTGTTTCGTTCTGTTGTTCATGAACCTGAGCTGGATGCTGGTGAAGCACAGCAAGCGAGCGAGCAAACGAGGTTCCTCTTTCTTCTTTTACAGACCTCACAACCGCTGCGCGTATACAGACCTGCTCAAAGCGTGTTCCATAAACCAAGGGAGAGAATTACCGTAATGAAATGTCTAGCCAGGCTCAAGGTCTTTGGTTATTTTTAAGAGTAACTTTAATAGTCACACAGATTAAATAAATTAAAATGCTATGAAACACTCATAAAGAAAAAAAAAGAAGACCCAGAAGTTATGATACAATTTCCACTGAAAAGACTATTCTGGCTTGGGTCAGTACCCAGACTGGCAGGTGTGCTAGTCGCGGTGAAAGGTGGCACCAAGCGCAATGAACTTGCGGCTGAGCACAGCCCTAGGGCACGCGGGATGGCAAGCCTGCACTGTGGACCTTCAGAGTCGAGGGGGTCCGCCACATCTGAGCATGCCGCACCGAGCCGACGCAGGGCTGGCGGTCGCCACCATGCGCACCCAGGCTGGGCTGACACGGTCTGCCGAGGGCACATGGCTTTCATGGCTCCCGATGACCCAGAAGCGGACACTTTCTACCTTACTCCCTTCTAATCACTAATTACAAAGATATTTTTAAATACATCTTAATAGTTTTATATAAAGCTCATACAATCCCATATTTAAAAAAGAAAAGCCAAAAAGAAAGACTAAATAAAAAATATAAAAAGAAAAAGAAAAAAGAAAAGCCAATGCTCCTGGGACAACTAAACAACCATTTGGCAAAAAATAAAGTTAGATTCTATATGCAAGATCATTTCTAAACCTGGCGTGGTGGCGCACGCTTGTAATTCCAGTACCTGGGAGGCTGAAACCGGAGGATCCAGGTTCGCGACCAGCCTCAGCTACTTAGTGAGACCCTGTTTCAAAATAAAGAATAAAAAATAGGTCTGGGGATGTAGCTTGCAGGTAGAATGCGCCTGGGTTCAATCCCCAGTACCTCAAAAAAATAAAATAAAGACTAAAATCGGGCTAGGGGTGTAGCTTAAAGGTAGAATGCCCCTGGGTTCCATCCCTAGTACCACAAAAAAAAGAAAGAAAAAAAGATTATTTCCAGATAGACTAGAAGTTAAATAGGGGAATAAAAGCATGAACATCTGGAAGGGAGTATAGCTATTTTATAATCTAAGGGTACATCCAAGTATGACACCAAAAGCAGAAATAAAAAAGGAAAAATGACAGATCTAACTACATCAAAACAACTTTCCTGGCAATAAAGAAACGACAAAGTACAAATATAATAAGCCTAACTTAAAACCACTTGAACAACATGAAGACTATAGTTAATAAAATTGTTCTAGGGATTTTTAATAAGTCGATTTTAGCTTCTCTAATCACAAAGTAACTATGTGAGATGACATTAATTTGCTTCACTACAGTAACCATTTTATTATCTATATGTATCCTACGACATGTTATAAACCTCAAATATATAAAATAGAATTTATATTTTTTTAAAAAATCAGCTAAAAAATGACTAACATACCAAACAAAAAAGGACACTGAAGACAGTCTAGAGGCCAGTTGGGAATGTGTGCCAACCTCAAACGCGGCCAGGTATGGTGGTGCACACCTGTAGTCCCAGGTGCTTGGGAGGTCAAGGTGAGAGAGTCACGTGAGCCCAACTGAGTCCAAGACCAGCCTGGGCAACACAGCAAGACCTCATCTCAAAAAACACAAACCTCAAAATGGCCATATTTTTTGGCCATTGATGCTACTTCTAATAATTTACCTTATGAAATCGGTTTTCTTACCAAGGATCTTCACTATAGTGTTGTTAATAATAGCAAAAATAAAAATAAAATCACCAGCATGAGCACATTCAGTTATATTTCATCCCATCTGTCCAATGAAATAATGCACTGCCATTAAATGAGATTTATATTCACTGACGTGAAAAATAACCACGACGTACTAGTACGTATGACAAAGAAACCAGCAGCAACAGACTCTGTGACAGCAAGAGTGTGTGCGAGGTGTGCGAGGTCAACTCCTCCTGGGCACGCGTGCACGTCTCGTCCCTCCACACACACGCGTGATTCAGCGTGGCCGTCCATCACGTCCTCCGTGACCGAATGTGAGCGCAAGTGCGCCCTGGAGCTGATGACAATGACAACGGAGACAGCCCGGGAGGGAGGGAGGGAGGCAGCCCACATCTCACCGCCTGGAGCACCCACCCCAGGCCGCTGTGTGGGCCAAAAAGAAACCTGGCGTATTTGCGTGGTTATACTAGGGGCCCACGCTCAGTGGGCTGCCCACCCTAACTTAGTTTTACCTTTTGGGCAGTGCTAGGAACTGAACGTAGGGCCTCCTGCATGAGGAGCTCTCTAGCACAGAGCTACATTCCAGGTTGACCTTGACCTTGCGATTCTCCTGCCTCGGCCTCCTGAGTAGCTGGGACTGCAGGTGTGTGCCCCACGCCCGTCAGCTTTACTTTTTAAAGAAACCTATGTGAATACGCAGTAGACTTGAAGGTCCTTTGAAAGACATGCACCCACCACGCAAGTTCCAAATACAAAGCGCAAAGATGGCAAAATCTAACACCATTTTATACCTGAAAATTAGCTAAAATGACGTTTGCAATATGCCCCTTTTTCCTACATCCATTCCGGCTTCTCTTTAATTTCTTCTCCCAGGAATGCTTTTCAAACAGGCATAAGATCTTGGCCCCTCCTGCTCTCAGGATACACAGTGAGTCTCTGAGCGGCCCCTCCTGCCTCATGCCTCAGCTTACCCGGCTCCGCGGGTAATGCACTGCTCACACACAAACCTCCCTCCAGACTCCAGCCCCCCACGCTGCCCCCAGAGGCAAGCCGCTTCTGACCCCAACAGCCTGCCTTTCCTTCCGTTGCCTGAAGGACTCCTGTTTACCTTGGGTTTCAACTTGGTCAAGCCCTGTGCACGGGTCTCAGGACGCTGCATTCCTCTCCCTCGAGGAGCTCAGCACAGTTGAGATTACACTCACTTGGGTGACTGCTGGTGTGATGACAGGCTCCCCCACTCAAATGAACACCCCACAAGGGCAGCAACCACAGCTGTGTTTGCTCACAACAGCGACCCCTGCCTTTGCCGCACAGAGCTCTTTAATTCAATGCCATCCCATTTATTGATCCTTGTTTTAATTTCCTGAGCTTTGGGAGTCTTATTGAGGGAGGCTCTACCAGTGCCTGTATGCTGAAGAGTTGGTCCTTTGCCCTAGTAATTGCAAAGTCTCTGGTCTGATTTCTGGGTCTTTTATCCATCTTCACTGGACTCTTACGCAGGGTGAGAAGCTGGGGTCTAATTCTAATCTTCTTTATTTGGGTAACCAGTTTTCCTAGCACCGTTTGTTGAAAAGGCTGCCTTTTCTCCAGCATATGTTTTTTGCACTCTGTGAAAAATCAACTGGCTATAAGTGTGAGAGTTTGTTTCTGTGTCTTCTATTCACTGGTCTTACGTGTCTATCTTGGTGTCAAAACCATGCTGTTTTTATTACGAGAGCTCTGTCGTATAATTTGAAGTCAGGGATTATGGTGCTATGTGCATGTACGTTTCTCTAACACTAAACCTCAGTATGATGCATAGTTATAATGCACCAATAAAATCTGTATGTTAAAAATAAAAGTGAAAAAAGAACGTACTGCTCGTGCAAGTTACAAGCAGAATAACCATCTTTTGGGTGGCTGAATGAATGAAATGAATGGAAGAAATGAGATGAAAAAACTATGGAGTCACACAGGTCCAACCAATAGGGAAGAGAGAGGATTTCAAAACCTGAAAGCACAGGTGACAACCATCTGCAAAATTATCTGAGCATCAAGATTTAATCAGAGCCGGGCGTAGTGGTGCACGCCTGTAATCCCAGGACTTGGGAGGCTGAGACAAGAGGATCACAGGTTCATGGCCAGCCTCAGCAACTTAGTGAGGCCCTCCACAATGAGACCATTTCAAAATAAAAAATAAAATAGGGCTGGGGGTGTAGCTCAGAGGTAGAATGCCCTTGGGTTCAATCTCCAGTATCACAATTAAAAAAAAAAAAAGATGCTGGGCATGGTGGCGCACGCTTGTAATCCCAGTACTTTGGGAGGCAGAGACCGGAGGATCGGGGTTCGTGGCCAGCCTCGGCTCTCTCTCTCTCTCTCTACTTAGTGAGGCCCTCGGCAACTTCGTGAGACCCAGTTTCAAAATAAAGTATAAAAAGTATAAAAAATAGGGCCGGGGGTGTAGCGCGGAGGTAGAACGCCCCTGGGTTCAA